>APFE030577748.1:74393-113677 GCA_000404065.3 Pinus taeda
AAAGAGGACAATATGGCTATTGATGGGGCCATATAACTGCAGATAGTCAAGGTGACAAAATTCAGTGTAACACTAATGTCCATGTTCACTCCAGGACAGCCCCCTGCTGTCATGTATGACTATGCCACCTTCATAGCAAACAAAATACATCAGCAATTCATGATGTTGGAGAGAGAAAGAGTGTTCAAATATACCTCTTACATATACCATCTGCTGTTATCCTATCATCGTGATAGTTTCCAAGTTCCTCTCAAGAAACTAGACTCCAAAGGAGAGAGGAGATCTGTCATCTTCTCGACCTCAGTTTTCCATGAAGTCCACCTCTCACCCTATACATATTGTGACTTTATTGATATGTTCATTTACCCAGCCACTTGCATGTTGATGACTCCTCCTCCTCGTAGGCTCACTGCTGAAATGAAGAGAATTCTACATCTTTCAAGGGGATACAACATTGGTGATTGGTATTTCTACCAAAACCATATAGTGATCAGGATTTATGTTTGTGAATTTCCCCCCTACAAGCTGCCAAGATATGTCACCATGAGACTTTTTGCCTTGGAATATTTCACGCAATTTAGTAGTCCAGATTTGACTCATTTCCATGGCAAAAACAAGAAGGCACAGCTCAATATTAGACATCAATTGGGTCCTTTTGTTTTCAATAAAAGGGAAGAAGCCTGGAGTGATGCAGACAAGATGCTAAGGGAAGAACTCATGCTGAAACAAAGCTTCATTTGGGCACCATATGACCTTGAACATTTCATAAGCTATAGAAGAGTAAAAACCAAGCTTTCAGGATATCTGCACCATCCAATCCCTCACATTGAACAATATGTAAATCGACAAGAATGGATAGAGGGCACATTATTTGAAGATATTACTGAAAAAGAAAGATTAGAAAAACAATGAAAGATTATGAGAAGAGAATTGACCTGGATTATTTTGCACAGGTCTCTTTCACACAGCCTCAACATATTGGAGCAAGCACATCAGCTACTACAACTTCACAACAGCCGGCTCAAGAAACCACTCCACCTGCAGGGAAAAGTAAAGAGATACAACATTCTGAGCAACAGAGTACAATGGCAGAACAACCATATACAAATCAGCAAAACGGTCAAGAACAAGGCCCTTCACCCAAGTAAAGGAAACTCAAAATCCTTGTACTACAAACCCCTGACAATGAAGAAAGAGCCAAAAATAGGGACATACCTGATGAGACACCTACAGGGGCATCTACAGATCAGCAGGGTGAGAAGAGACAAAGGCTAAACCCCTATTCTAAGGAGGAATTCAGCGAAGAAACAACAGGTAACATTAGGGGTGAAGGAACCTCTAAACAACAGATCCCTCCAATTTTGGAAACATCGACTAGGTCCTTTCAGTAGGAGCAAGAGAGATAGCCTAGTGTGGATGTTATGTTCACCAAGCAATAGATAAAGAAAGGCTTGGATATCAAGAGAGCATTCACAGAAATTAAAGCTAGAAATGAATGAGTGAGGTTTCACCTTTATAACCAATTGTTATGAATGGCTCCTACCAATCAACAAAGGCTGATGGCAGCCTATGATATGCAGGCAGGGAAGATGACTCTCAGTTACTTCAGGCCCACTGTACAGCAGTCACAATCAGCTATAGATTATATTAGGACCAATCTAGAAGTTCTTTCCAAAGACATTCATTCAATAGACCAGATTGGGTTGCACAAATAGGCTAGAGAAATGGTATACTCCACCTTGGCAGACAAAGCTCTAATGGCTCATGGGCTACAAAATTCCTTATATAACACTTCTGCCCGACTAGAGCTCGAGAAAGCCTCCTCAACGGCCAAGGATAATATAATAAAATCCTTGGAAGAAATTATTATAGAATTGGGACATCATCCCAAGGATCCCAAAGGCACACGGGCCTTAATAAGGAAAAAGGAGGAGGACATAGCGCCCCTAAGAAGACAATTGAAGTTGCCAGCTACAATACACCCTCAAACGACAGAGGTAGCATAGCAAAAGGAAGAAGAGGATGTGGTTAGTTTACTAATGAGGATTAGCCAAAGATTGTTGGATATAGAAAAGGCCTTGGAAGAAGCTCTACAAGGAAAACAGCAAGAGTTGGCCTCTCAGCCAGCCCAAACAGCTCCAATTCTCACAGCTCCTCCTCCAGCAGTCACTATAACAACACCTCCCCTTGATCCAGCATCAACAACAGGTACCTCAACTTCAGCAGCAGCTACAGCAAGTGCACTATAGGAGGCCAGCTTGAGCATGGAGGAAATGATGAAAGAGATAAAAGCTTTGGAGATCCATATGGCAGAACTGAAGGAAACCTAGGAAAAACTAGCCAAAATTGAGGTTAGTTATGACAAGTCAAAGATGAGTGTAGCTGAGAAAACCAGGGAAGTAAAGGCTCTAGAGAATAAGATAAAAGCCTTGGAGAAGGACCTCACTCTCCATAGAACCCTGACAGAAGTAAAGACCATTTTGTGGGATAAGATTGGCAAAGCTATTGCTGATCAATGGACAACAATACAAACTATTTTTTATTAGATAGAGTTGATAGGAGTGCCTCAATATAAAACTCAAAAGGCCAGGGTATTATTGGCCAATAAGCCTGAGCAAGCCAATCAAATGATTCATTTTTTGAACACACATACCAATTAATAGTTAGCATCTCTGGACATTCATAACAGGACAGAGATTATTTTAAGAGTCAAGAAGGTGCTAACTATGAGAAATTTTGTTCGCAGAGTAGAAAGAAAATGCCAGGAAATCCAAGGAGATATAGAAGCCTTCAGGCATAAATTTGCAATGTTACAATGCAAAGGTTTACCTATCCTGGTCACTAGTAGTGGGAAGTTGTTAAAACGAGAATAGTATTCTCATAGGTTAAATACCTATGTGCAAAATCAAATTACAGCATCATCAAGCAGCACAGAAGAGACAGTGCCTCCCTCTGGACAGAGTCTACATGATAAACTGGAAAGTTTGTTTTTTATTGAGCATGAGGTGGCACATCTTTTTTTTTTCTAGCCGAATTATTACAGATACACTAAGGCTGATGAGACACTAAGCAAATTGAGAAAGCAGCAATTACCAACACATCAGTGGAGGCAGAGCATGTTGGAGGTTTTACCAAAATAAGTTGAGTTCTCCATTTTGTAAATTATTTGCATTACATTTAAAAGGCAATATCAGGGAAAATCAAATCAACTAAGGAGAAGATTCATGCCAAAAGATAAAACAGGCTCAGGCACACGTGGCAAAAGACGGCACATCAGGAACACACACCATGGAAACGACCATCAACTAACTATCAGAGCCAAAAAGTCAGCAACAAGCATGACACCTAAAGCAGCCACTATAGCATAGTTATTTCCTCATTTATTGCTGCGCGGTTTTTCTACATCAATTATTGCCTCTACCAGAGTAGATGGATAAATTTATGTCTAGCTATTTCCCTACGGGATATTTTGTAAACTTCTTATAAATACTTTCAAAATAGATGTATTATTGTTGGCTAATGAATATCATTCTGGACCTGCTCTATAAATTTTGAGAACTCTTCTGAAATAAAATTGTTGGATGTTGTGTTGGTGAATTTTTTGGTTGTGGAATCAATGGTTGAAGGATGTGTTGTAGAATTCTTGTGTTGATACATGGATCAATAAGTTTCCTTTACTCTTGAGTTACTGTATTTGTGTTTTATTTATCATATGAATACTATGTTCTAAATTACAGGAAAAAAGGATAACCCAGAATTACTAGCTGTACTCTGTGTTCAATTCTTGTAGTTTTCTATGTTTTCCACAAGACTATCATGGGAAAGAATTCTTAAATGCTCTTGTCTCCCTGGTTCTTACACACTAAATATCATCAAGGAATTCTTAATTGCTCCCTGATAATGTTTACACAATTTCCCTTTGTTAATATAATGAAAGATTCTTGATTGCCTTTCATTTCTTGACTTCATTTCATCCTACTTTCAGCATCAATATTGTTCTATGTTTAACTATCCTTCTCTACAATCTTCCTATTGCCAAAGAAACCATATGTAGAAGTTTTTTTCATTAGACTCCATCAGCCGAATGATCTGAACTTCTCTCAACTTACTGCCTTGTTCTACTGAACGTCATCTTCCAAACACCAAACAAAACTTGTGCTTCATAACTAGCCTAACATACAATCAAACAAATATAAATCACAAAGAGAGAGCCCTCTCTGGTTGCAGATTGGCTAGGATCTGCAGCTGAAATATTGGTTAGTGGTTACCTCTGTCGTATTCCCTTCTGGAGCCAGGGAACAACCTGAGTGATAACACTCTCGACCGGTTCAGCACAACCCAATGGTGCATAGAATTTATGCCAAACAACTAGCCTTGCACTCGGCCCGACCTTATTCGTTGTGAAAACAAATTGGATACTATTATACAGGTTTGGAGAGGACATACAAGAATAAACAACTTTTTTTTTGTTGGAGAGTTTCTTCTGTGAGAGAGAAAAGAGGTTTGTGGTTTCTGTTAGATGAAACATGATCAAAGATATGAATATACAGCGTCACTTCCAAAGAGATATAGATAACATATTTCAACCATGTAATGTGAATGGCACCAAACAATATCCCTCATCCTTCACATTTCATTGATGAAATTGGATTGGAATTGAGGGTGACTGAAGAGTATTTATTTCTAAAGGGACAAAACAAAACACACCTTTAATCCAAGTTTTTCTTATTACAGGGTGTTGCAAGAAACCTTTACTAGGCCATATATATATATAGTGAATCTTTTCCTAATGAGGATTTCATATTTGATCAATTCATATAATAGATTTGAATGGAGATGGTGGCTTGGGGAACTTCATAGATGTAAATAAAATCAAAGCTTTGATGGGGACGAAGGGATTGTGTTGGGTTGATGGAGCATGACCCAAGTTCAATTTTAACTGCACCAACCAACAAAACCCAAAGTGTTGGCCTTTTCGGTATTGTGTTGGCTTGATGGGGCCTAACCCAAGTTCAACTTTAACTACACAAACCAACAAAACTCGAAGTTTTGGCCTTTTCGGTAACAACCTGCTTAGCGCACGTTGTAGTCTCACCTCAAGGAGTATTGGGGGAAGCTATAACCGATGCAGTCTCACCTCAAGCAGTATTGGGGGATGCTAGAACCAAGTTTTAGCATTGAGATGCCTATGTGATAGTCTCCTAAGGTTTTAATGGCTTAGATATACTTTCGCGTAACCCTATCCTTATCCCTTCCAAATAGATACCTACCGTAACTTATCTAAATAACTTCTACATCTTCCCGGAGGTGGTTAATTATATTTATCATGCATAAATATTACAGATCTACTAGTTTTGGCATTGAGAGGCCTATGTGATCGTTTCCTATGGTTTTAGTGGCTTAGATATACTTTCGCATAACCCTATCCCTTATCCCTTCCAAATAGATACCTACTGTAACTTATCTAAACAACTTCGACATCTTCCCGGACGTGGTTAATTATACTTATCATGCATAAATATTACAGATCTACTAGTTTTGTGTAGTAAATAAGCATTCATTCACATTAAACATATTAGACAGGAAAAATACATAAAATTTGTAGAAGTAAATAAAAGGACACACATGCATCAATTTTGGCCCAAACAATATTTAATAGATATAACATTCAGATACTGACTTTCTATCCATGCACACTCAGCTGTAGGGGCCCACGCACTCAGCCTTCAGTCTTACTAAGGTCTCTACGCACTCAACTATAGGAGCCTTCCTTTTTTGCCTAAGTACAGGAAACAAACCTTTCTTGCCTTAGCACCTTTCCCTTGTAATGATTCTTCTGCAAAAGTAATTTTCTAGACTTGCTATGACTCAACTTTATAGAATCTTTGTTTTTCAATACCATGGTCTACAAACCATGGGCAGGTCTCAAAACAAATCTATCACCTACCCACCTAAGGGACTCAAGCCACTTTTAAATCTACTTATCTTTTTGCTTTGCTTTCCACATTTCATGGAGATTTTACATTCGCTACAAAATGATATTGCAAAACTAACTGAAAACTTAACCAAATCGACCCGAGGGGCCCCATACCAACACGCCCCCAACACAAATATGGTGACTTGCCCTTGAGTAACTCAGTTGGCCACTTGATCTCATTGCATAGTTCATTAAACTTGGTTTGAAATGTTTTTGTGTCAAAAAAAAAATTGTACTATAGCCTATTGTACTTCCTCTGCCATCTTTTCTGTAGTCGGGTCTTCCACTGCCATGTGCATCATTCTTTGTGTTTGCTGAAGTGTTTTTAAGTTTTCTTGGACTGACAGAGTAAGTTGACTTGCTTCCTATGTCCATGGTTGTATTTTAGCCTTTAAAATGACCTCTTTTCTCTGTAGTTTTTCAATCTCTTATTGTAGTTCTTTTCGTTCTTGCAATTGAGCAAGGCATAGGATTGGTGCCAAAGTTCGCACAGTCACCCTAATTTCATCAAACGTTCGATGTATCTCTGAGATATCTGTGCCAAGTTTCTATAGGTTTGAGGCCTCCTGTAGAGTTGTCCATAGGTCCATGGCATGTTCAAGTATTAGCATGCAGGCTATGATTGCTACATCCAAAGTGCCCATGATCTCCCTGATGGCTCCTCTGTGCTTTTCTTGGATCTCTAGCAGAGTAGTTGGCCACAATTTCAACTGCAGCTCTGCGATCTTCATTTGGAAGTCAAAGGGTACTCTGCCAATGTCATCCTTTGATTCTGTGAGTGCGACACCCAACTTCCAAATCTTTGTTGTTGCTTCTGCATCCTATGGAATATGTAGTTCTGGAAACATCTTACATGCATGTGCAATTCCTGCCTCCAAGCTCTCGCTTTGCACAACGAGTGCTTCCTTTTCTGCCAGTGCCTCAGAACTTTTTGTGAAGATCTACCCATTATTCATCTTGACCTCACTTATGATTAATAGCATGTGTTTCTCCCTCATCCTCAGCTCGTCGAAGACCACCTGATGAAGCGCGTGGAATATTTGAATGGGCTGTGTAGCTAAGTTGATAGCCACACACTTCATATTACTGAGTTGGGTGTTTGCTTCATCCACATTTACACGCAGTGATCCTTCTGGTAATGGAATAACTCTAAGGTCGAGATTCCTTTCTACATCTAGTACCGATGTGTTGGCTTGTTACAGGTTCGCCTGAATCTCGCTCGCTTGTACCACGCGTGCCTCAATTCCACTTGTTTGAATGTACAACTCGCGTAGATCCTTCTGTATTCTCCCCAATGTCTACATGTACTGCTCCTCGAACTGCGTCCACAGCTCTGTTGTTGTGTCCCATAAATTGTCTTTGATCTCATCCAAGTCCCCTTCAGTGAGGACCATTCGATGCACGTGTGCCTGCATATCAGACTTTTTCTTTTTTCTGGACCTCGAAGTGGTCTCCCTGGTCCACTTTTGCAGTTTGAAGGTAGTTCTCTACTCCTCACCACCACCTCCTTCCTCCTCCTTGGATGAGAACTAGAGTCGTCAACTTACATTATGGCCTCCTTTGCAACACGCTCTTTGTGAGAAGCTTCCTTTGTAGTGTGATCCTTGTCATCATCTTCATTCATAGTGCATTAGTTTTTAGTAGATTCCTTCTTTTTCTTTGTGGCTCTCTCTTCGGCTATAGCCTACTCAACCTCTTTATTTTTCTGCACTACCTTTTCTCAAGCTTCTGACCTTCCTTTTTCTTCTGCATTGTTTTGGCCTTGGCAGAAGAACTTTGACGATCCATGTTCATTCCTGTGACGATATCTAATGGATGGTGCCACTCACTTGGCCATTTTCCCACTACTTTCTGTACATCTGCATCGGTGACTAGGTACCATAATTTATACCATAATTCCTTAGGATGTCGCCTCGCGTAGTTCGATATGTTGTGAAAATTCACTTTAAACTTGACATAGGCTTCCAAATGTTCAAATAGGGTAGGTGACAACCTCGACCTCTGGTTGATCGGCATGTGAAGGTCCATCTTGACCAACACCTAGAACATCTTTCGTTCCATTACCTTTCTGGCTCCTTTGTTTCCCAAAACGAAGTGAAGTTTGTCGCCTTTGGTAAATCGTCGTCCTATGGAGGGAATTAGTTGTTCTCTGGGAGCTTCCTTAGGTCTAGCCATATTCTCATTTGACCCAGATGCTTCTTCTCTTGAACCACCATAGGGCTCACCCAATCAGATTCTTCTACTAGCTCAATAATTCCTACTTCTAGCATTTTGTCTAACTCTTTGCGCACCATTTCTTTATACATTAGATTCAGTCGGTAGGGTCTCTATTTTACAAGCTTCGCATCAGGCTTTAAAGTGATCTGCATCACTCCGAGATCCACTACTATTCCCTTCATGTGTGAGAACTTTCTAGGAAACAAGTCATGGTATTTGCACAATAGCTGCACAGCTTTATCAGCTGTCTTCATCCCAATTATCTCACATCTTTTCAAAATTAAGTTGCGTGTCGGACCCAATATTTACTTGCATGGTCTTCAAATGTTCTGATATATCAGGGTTCTCTGATTTATGTCCTTCAACCTCACGCTGTCGTGCAGTCTCTGGAATGTTGATTTTTAGCAGATCTTCTTCTTCTTCTTCTATAGTCACATTGTAACACTCTAGTGCATGGCGCAACTATGTACTACAGTCTGGTTGAACCCATTCTACCAGTTCTTCAAGCATTCTAAATATAGTGGCCTTAATTTCTTGGAGTGAAATTAATGCAATCAAATCCATCCTTAAATTTGAATGTTAATAAGAAACTCTCCATCAATATATCCCATTCAGGCGTCCCATGGCATAACTCTGTTTCCAAATACAAATTCATTGGAATAGTATCTACGGTATGGCAGAAAAGATGCACCCATTCTGGTTGTGGCTCCTCTCCCCAACCTTTCATCCACCGTGCCAAATGTTCGCGTGAGTCATCCTTTCGACTATACTTCTCAGTCATCTAGGTGTTAGCATATCCAAACCTTAGCTTCATCACCCACTTGTATTCCTTCTAGTCAGTGAAGCTTTCCTTATGCGTACCGCAGCATCAAGAATGCATAGCGCATAGTGCCAATTCAGGTGTTTCTAATCGATGTTCCTCACGCACCTCCCTTTCAAACTCATCCAAAAAGAGATTAACATCATTTAAGTCATCATAATGTGGATTTTGTCCTACCTCAGTAGATACGCATTGCAGTGACTTGCTCATCGTATTGCAACGAAGAGTAGAGACCTCATGCATCCTATTCTGCCAATGCTCTAATTCGTCATCTCAGTCTGAGGTACGGGAGTTGTCTCAATCCCACGTGATTCATCCATCTGTAGTGGGATTCATTTAATCTTCATTGCACACAGTAATCTTCTAGATTTGATCCAATTCATCATCCTCCTCATAGTCAGGGACCGGTTCAATGTACCGCGCTCCTTTAGCAAGATCCAATGGCATAATAACCCTAAGCGCCTTCTTCTAGAACGTCATCCTTCGCTTCTTCAAGTTAATTATTGCATCTATGTTGAAGGCCCAAACAATTCCTAGCAGCGTAGGGTAAGGATTGTTTTCATATACTATTTCTATTACTTCAAAATCCGCTAGAGAACTTTCTCCTTCAATATCAACTGTTACCCCATATAGGTGCCCGATAGGAATGATATTCTATTGATTGGACATGCATAGCTATATAGGAGACCATTGTAGTGCATGTCTTCCCATCCTTTCCCATGTCTCCTTAGGCCATACATTCACATCAGAACCCAAATCCAAGATGACTTGGTCCATTTCATACTCCCCGATCTGCACAGTTATACTAATCTTGTGCCTGGTTTGCTTCTTATGTTTACCGAGCTTTCTCGCAGCAAGTTGTTTTGAAGGAATCTTAATTTTTCCTATACAATTGTCAATTAACTCCTTGAGCCCATCTACCACCTTTTGATCCCTTAGAAACTTCCTACAAGTTGTGATAAATGTGGCTAATAGCGAAGGAGCCATGTCCTTCACTTCATGATTTCCAACTGGTTTTGCATGACTCCCTGATGTAGAAGCCTCAGCAAAGTTATTCTTAGCTTCCATGAAAGTTTCTTTAGCCTGGTTAAGCTCAAACCCAACCTCCTTTTTTGTAGACTTGCGCACCCATCTTTTGGTTTCTATATGATTTCCCTTATCTTCTCCTATGGCCATAGCACTATGTGTTACGATATTGATGTTGTGATCCTCCTCACAAGGCTGCTCCCTCATCATCCAGATGTTCTGCATAGGCTATTGTTTCTTCTTTTCTTGCATCTTGGCAATAAGCACCGGGCAATCTTCTATCACATTATCGAATTGTTTGCAATACTGACATGATGGGTGTGTGGGGTTCTTGTAGTCACATGCAAAATGTCTAGCTTCACCATAGTTATAACAAATAACCTGTCTACGGCCTCTTCCAGTCCCTCCGCCTCTTCCTCTTCCACGGCCTTGGAATCCTCCACGCACTGCACCCACCCCCTAATCTAGAGGAAAATTTTTCACCTGCATCTGAAATGTAGGAGTTTTCTCCATCATTAGTTCATAACTTCAAAAATGGTGCTCATCATGACCTACAAATTTACAAAATTTGAGAAACAATTGCTGGGGGGTGTCTACAAATTTCTGTAGTATGTTGGCTACTCAAATTGTTTATTGATTAAACAGTCGAGTACCACATTAATTTGTCAACCCAGGAAAGTCCTTTTGTTTCAAAGGTGACCTCGTACTGTATGCACTTTAATTCCAAAAGCATTAAAAACTGTAGTACAAGAAAATCTATTTCCTATCAAACTCTTACTCTGTGTTACAGCTATCGTAAACTATTGCAGAAATGAAATGAAATTGATTAAAGGTAACAAATCTGCAGAACAATGATGGCCGTTTATAAGAGAGGACCAGGACCCTGTCCCCAGAATAAGGATGTTCAGCACCTGCCTCTGTGACCAGTCGCCAATACACACCAATATTCCTACTCACCAGTGACACACTTCTCACAGCGCCAATCGATTAAAGGAACGGCGTATCATAAAAAAAGAAATATCAGAAGCGAGCCTAAACATGTACATAAATAACACACACACACTTAACAGGAAGGAAATGGGTGAATCTTGTGAAGAAGGTGGGCCCTGTCCCTCTCACAAGATTCCCCTGAACACATATACTAGGTTAAAATGCTCAGAGGAGTGCTTTATTCATCTGCCAAAAAGTTTAATTACAATAGAGGTTCTGACCTTCTGCACTACAATGTTCCTGTATCACCTGCTAGCCTTTCAACTATAGATGTCTCTCTCTTTATAGAGGAGACATCTATTACAATAAATTGTCATTATCCATTTAGTTCAATTCTCCTGTACAAAAATAGGAAATTAATTCCTGTTACAGCATACTCTTACAACAATGTATATCTTTGTCGTCCTTTGTTTTAATTGGATCCTTCCGCTACTGCAAAACTGGTAGTCTTCGTTTATCTCCTTGGGGTCCTTGTGCTATCCTTGGTTATTCTGTAGTTGTTATTGATTTGGTAAATCTCAACCATTCCTTAAAGTTCTTCATGTTGTTCCTGGTGTTCCCGCATCTGTGACTAAATTCGCTGATCGTTCTTTATCATCATCGGCCAAGTATAGTCTTGCCAGCTTCAGATGGTTACTGTTTCATCTTTTGCAAATTAAGACTTTTCCTGCTTTAGCCAATTGCTGCTTCTGGTGTTGCAGAAACTGCATAGTTGCTACTTCTGGTGTTGCAGCAACTGTGAATTATGATTCTGTGGACTTTGAACAGTTCCAATCAATTGTCAGCGACTTAGCCAATTTCCAAAGATTAATTGTAAAGATAACATGAATATATGTTGAATAATTAATCATATAGCAAATGAGGAGTTACTTCATACCTTGGGATGATGAGGTCAAAAATGATATCAAGGGTTTATATTTATAGGCTAAAAAGGGTAATATCATAACAAAATATAAGGTCAAAAGTAGAGAATACGGAGTCCTAACATCCCCCCCAACTGAAAGGGTTGCATTTCCTCATGCAACGTTTACTCTAAATCTGAGTCAGAGTACTGGGATGAACAGTGTAAGTTGTTGATATAATAGATAGAGAAGGCTTTATCAGTCCTGCTTCTGAATCCTTGAACATTCTGTAATTGCTACCATACTGCTACCTCCTCCTTTTTGGTCAGTTTGTAAATAGCCTTATATTGCTGACCAGGTAACCATAAGAGAGGGAAATGAAAATGGTAGCAAATCCACCTCTCAGCACAGTTTTCCATACATTTGACATAATCAAGTATGCATGAAATTGCTACCTGAACATTGAGGGGACTGTAAGGATGATATTCCTATCTCTCTCTGGGACAATGTTCCCAAAATAACTTGTTTGCTTCGACGGCCAGTGCCCCTTTTGTTTTTACTTAATACTGATAGTCCTGCAAGACTGCTGCCTGTAGCTTGTTTATATCATCAGCCAATTCTGGATTACTTACATAATTCCGATGATGTGCAATGAAGGTAGCTGGATTCTATGGTTCATTTCGAATCCAAAGGAGGCAGTTGTGCTCATTATGTTCTGCTGACATATAGGCATTTTTCCAAGTTAATTTATTAGCTAGAAAAGAGATGAAGGCTATTATTTGGATATCACCAACAATAGGAAGTATATTCATCGCTCTATCTTCAGGCATGGCCTCATTGTGAAGATAGAGTTCACAAAGAAAATTTTGATCATTATGTGGTGCTTCTTTGAATGTTTCAATAAACTGATCAGGTGTATTAAATTGGTATGGTCTTCCATCTCTAATTGCTTTTATTTGCAAGAACGCCAACCCTGCTCTCAAGAATACTGCATAGTTGAAAGAGGGTTTTCTTGTAGCCAATACCCTCTGAACCAGATCGAAGGCACGGGATAGCTTGGCTTTTACCTCCTTATTTTCTTTATGTTGAGCTCTAGACTGTTCCAGTGCATCCCAATTTCTGTATGCATAGCTGAACCAGGTTGACTTTTGTTGTTGGAATGCCTTCCCTTGTGAAAGCTCATATTCTTTTCTCCATGTGTCCTTTAGATGTTGAAAACTAGAGGTCTCCGTATGAGCATTAATAACACAGGGAGTTTCAGTCTGTGCATACGCATCACTGACACGGTGGAGTCTAGTGAGTTCAGTCTGTGCATAAGCGTCACCGACACAGTGGAGTTTAGTGAGTTCAATCT
The DNA here is from genome assembly GCA_000404065.3 of Pinus taeda. Classification (NCBI taxonomy): domain Eukaryota; kingdom Viridiplantae; phylum Streptophyta; class Pinopsida; order Pinales; family Pinaceae; genus Pinus; species Pinus taeda. Next base: position 87,620 of record APFE030577748.1, read on the forward strand.
GTGCATAAGCGCTAGAAAAGGATCTCTTCTCTGCAGTAGTTTGGGTGGTCCGCGGTGGTTCTATGTCTTCCTCCACAACTCTTGGAAAACCTGGTGACTCTTGTGTGATAGCAGGCTGCTCTATTTCTTCTTTTACAATTTTTAGAAAACCTGCTGGTTCTTGTGTGACAGCGGGTTGTTCTTTCTCTGCTCCTGCAGCTCCTCCTGGTTCTTGTGTGACAGCAGGTTGTTGCATTTCTTCTGCTACACTTCCTGTTGGTTCTTGTGTGACAACATGTTGTCCTGTTTTGACTACAGCAGCAGGTTGCTCTATTTTGATTTCAGTAGCAGAGGGTTGTGGATTAGCTTTGGTCATTGGGACCTGGACTACCTTATATCCTACTTGACTGTACAATTCACCACACTCACTGCACATGTACTCATTGTATTGACTCTTTTCTGTTATAGAGGCTACCCGTGCTAAGAAGTGGAGATTATATTGATTCTGATAGGCCTCCTTAACCATTATTATCTCCTGCTGATAATCCTTAATTTGAGATTTTAAAAGCTCAATTTCTTCCTGCAGGGAGGCTATGGTAGGTGGGGCTTGCGTATCTGCAGGCTCTAATGGAGGAAGGGGTTGTTGTTCCACATCCATCTGGTCATTTTCATCCCCAACAGGTGGCTCTTGTGTGTCACCTGTTGGGTCAGTGGCTGGTTCTTGTGTAACAGCCACTTGCCCAATATCACATTGGCTATCTATTTTAGATTTTTCAGCAGGTGGTTCTTGTGTATCAGCTGCCTCAGAAAATGTTGTCACAAAACTGTCAATGCTCTGCATCTCAGCCCCAGAGGGTGACGAAAGGGACTGCTCCGGAATGATTGGAATGCGGGGTGTTAGGGTAATGGGTGGAGAACTGGGGATCACCGGGTTGGTACGTTTCACTGCTGCAGTCGAACGTTTTCTATGCATTTTTAAGGAGGTAGGAAAATCAATAATTTTTCTTTTTGGGTCACTTTCCTTTAGGCTGGGGGAACTATCAGGAATAGCAGTTGCTTTGATCAAAGCCCTGATTCTTCTCCTTTTTGGTGGAGTTTCAGTTTTCTGCTGCTTTTTCCTTTTAAGAAAAATTATGGGGGTGTTATCATCAAAGTCATCAATGGAAATATGAAGCATGGGGGTAGATGGTTGAGCTTCATTGGGGGATGGGGTCCTCTGTAGGGGTGTTTCTGCTGCTAATTGCTGAGGAATTTCTTGGGGTATTTGCTCTGGCTATTGGGGAACTTCCTGGGGTATTTGCTCTTGCTGTTGGGGACCTTCCTGGGGTATTTGCTCTGGCTGTTTGGGAACTTCCTCCTCCTGCTGAGGCTTTTCTTCTATTTGCTGGGGAGGATTAATGATAGGGGGTGGATGATTTATAGCAAAGCCTATATTTATTAAGAGTTGGGCTAACCGGTGGTGTTTGAGGGAAAGGGTCGGATGGTTCGCTTTTTCAGCATAATGTGACATGTTTTTCAGACGACCCAATAGATAATAGGGCATATTTATCAACTGACGATGCCTCAAATGATTTAACAAAACGAAGTGATGTTGGTAAATTACCTCATAACGACCTTCGCAAGTTAAATATTGCTTGACAAACTCCGCGACCTTTGGCCATGGTGGAGGCAGTGACTGAAGTGCGACCCCTCTGCCTTTGGCTTCTACGTGTTCGCCTGGTAGAAAGAAGCCTTGTTGCGCATTCAAAATCACATGTTTCCTGCTAAACCAGCGTATCCCGTTGGTCGGTAGCCCGCAGACTTGGGCTACGTCTTCCTCTGTTACCGGAACACGTACTCCCTGGACTGTAGAAAATCCTTCTCTTAAGTTGGATGCGAACTCCAACACCTCCTGTGTATTCAAATCCGGGAATCTTCTAAAGTAGTCTACCCACCCTACTTGCAGGAAAATTTGGTAAACCTCAGCGTAGAGTTTCAGTAGCATTGTTGTGCCAGGTTCATATGTGATCAGATTCCCCCTCATAGCTGCTGATCCGACAAAAATACACGATACAGAGCTTAGTTTCCGAATTTGAAACAGAGCAAACCGTTGCAAATAAGGATATGCCATAGCGAGGTGAGTTTTAGATATTACCGCGAGGACTAAGGGTGGCGGCGATTAACGTCTTATGGAATAATTGTGATATTTTGGTAATCCCCCCCAAATCTACAGCTGAATGATTTGATTGGCAGTATAATGATTTCGGCAGTCGTATCACACCTCCGCATTAATTATAAATTAATATTAACACTTAAACATGCGTACCTTTACCTTTACCTTTAGTCGCACGCAAAAAGTCTTATCTTGTCTATTTTTGGCTTAATCATAATTTGAACGGGTTTTTAATCGTGAAAACACAAGCGATCTGTTAGGAAGTAGCAGTGACGACGTGTACTTATTAGATTACTTGGCTAGTCCATTTAATGAAGCAGAGTATGTTCCATTAGGATAATAATTCATTAAGTGCTGGGATTGGTATTGCAGTATTGAAAAGTGATATTTGTTGGAACATAAGCTCGTACGGCAGCCGCGGGAAGTGGTGTTGCGGCAACGGAGAAATGATATCGTATTGATGGAAAGTGGTTTTGGAGCAACGGGGAATGACGGGAAGTGGCGTTGCAGCAACGGGGAATGATATTGCATAAACAGACAATGGTGTTGCAACAATAGGGAATGGTGGAACGTGGTGTTGCAGCAACGGGGAATGACGGGAAGTGGTGTTGCAGCAACGGGGAATGATATTGCATAAACAGAAAATGGTGTTGGAGCAACAGGGAATGGTGGAAAGTGGTGTTGCAGCAACGAGGAATGATGGGAAGTGGTGTTGCATCAACGGGGAATGATATTGTATAAACAGAAAATGGTGTTGCAGCAACAGGGAATGGTGGAAAGTGGTGTTGCAGCAACGGGGAATGATATTGCATAAACAGAAAATGGTGTTGCAGAAACAGGGAATGGTGTTGCAGCGACAGGAAATGGTGTTGCAGCAACAGGAAATGGTGTTGCAGTAGCCGGAAATGATGTAAAACTTGACTTATGGTCCGAAGAACGTTCCCAAGCTGCAAAGTGATTCTTTTAGAATTTGTATTCTCAGCCATCCTCTGAAAGTAGGATCTGCAAAACAACTAATTGTAACATAGCAACCCTTGGCAGGGATTATTAGCTAAGAAATCTAATCTAAAAATAAATAAATGAACAGAAATTTAAGTGCCTTGAGGGGCAGCCAATTCCTCCAAAAAATATAATGTAATTCTGCCATGTAGGTAGCTTTGAAATCCTCTTTAGAAACAGGTCGTTGATACGGACGGAGTCGGTATCCATTCACTAATAACGGTGTTCTATTATCATCAATCGTTAAGAGTCTGACTGTTCCGTTTGGAAAAACAACATCTATTTCTTAAGGTCCTAGCCACCTTGTTCTCAATTTACCTTGGAAATTCTCGAAACGGGAGTCATACAGTAAAGCCCAGTTACCTTTCTGGAACTGCTTCTGCTTAATAGTTTTGTTATGCCATCTAGTTCTTTGTTACTGAATGATGGTTGTTTGGTGGATGGCATCCAATCTTTTCTCCTCTAGCTCCTGAAGCTGTTGCAACCTGGCTGTCTGTGCATCAGTCAAATCAAGGTTAACAACTAAAGCAGTTCTTAAAGTTTTGATTTCAAACTCCAAAGGGAAAACAACATTTTTACCAAAAACTAACTCATAGGGTGAAAAGCCCGTGGTGTTCCTCCAAGTGGTTCTATAAGCCCATAGTGATTCAGGCAACTTTTGAAACTAGTCCCTCCAATTTTCCTTTATTGTTTTTGTCAGAATAGCTTCTATGACTTTGTTGGTGCTTTCCACCTGCCCATTTGACTGGGGGTGATAAGGTGTGGTCATTCTATGCTTAATATGGTATTTCTGCAATGTGTCTTTGAAGCCGTGAGAATTAAAAGGAGGTCCTCCATCAGTGACTAGTTCCCTAGGCATTCCAAACCTAACGAAGATTTCTTGAAATAAAAATGTTAATATTAATTCTTCATTAGCTTTGATAAGTGCCTTGTCCTCTACCCACTTAGTCATGCAATTTGTGCATACTAGTATGTAATCTATTTGATTGGATGGAGGATTAACGGGACCTATAAAATCTAGTGCCCATATTTCAAATGGTTCAAGAATTACCTGGGGATTGAGTGGAATTTCATCCCTGTGATTAGGCTGGCCCATTCTTTGGCAGCTATCACAGGCCCTGACATATTTCTTTGCATCTTTGAAGATTGAGGGCCAGTAATATCCCATCCTGAGAACCTTGTGTGTTGTTCTTTTGTCCGCGAAATGTCCTCCACAAGGGCCATCGTGGCAAGATTTCAGTACATCATAAATTTGATCTTCACCAATGCATCTCCGGATCTCTTGATTGAGTCCTGTGTGAAACAGACAGCCGCTTATCCAGTTGTACCTAGCGCTCTCCTGAATAATTTTCCTTTTTTCTCTATGCGATAGGTGTGATGGTAATTTTCCTGCAACTAAGTAGTTAGCAATGTCTGCATACCAAGGTGAGTGAGCAGATATTGCAAATAAATACTCATCGGGAAAAGAATCATCTACTGGAATATTTTCATTAGTTTTTAACCAAGAAAGAAAGTCAACAACTACATTTTCTTTTCCTGGTCGATCTACAATTGTGATATCAAATTCTTGTAATAACAGTAACCATCTAGTGACTCGAGAATTTGTAACTGATTTGTTCATTAAGTATTTAATGGCCGAGTGGTCGGTATGCACAAAAGTAGTATAACCAGTAATGTAATGCCAAAATTTATTGATAGCATAAATAACTGCTAGAAATTCTTTCTCAGTAACTGTATAATTAAGTTCTGCGGGAGTCATGTTTTTACTAATAAAATAAATGGCATAGGGAACACTGTTTTCTTCCTGTCCCAGGACAGCTCCAATGGCAGTGTCTGAGGCGTCAGAGGATATGTGAAAGGGGAGTGCCCAATCAGGTCCTCTCAAAATTGGAGCTGAGGACAACTGATGTTTAAGCTCATCAAATGCTTTTCAACAATCATCAGTCCACTTGAATTCAACATTTTTCGTTAGTAGCACAAACAGAGGAGAAGCTATCTTAGAAAAGTCTTTGATAAATCTTCTATAGTACCCGACATTTCCTAAGAAACTTTTCACTTCAGTTTGGGTTTTGGTGATAAGGAGGGTCAAAATTACCTATATTTTAGCGGGATCGACTTGAATACCTAAAAATGAAACGAAGTGGCCCAATACAATGCCTTCATTCACCATCATATGGAATTTCTCAGTACTTAAGGCAAGATGTACTTCTATACACCGCTTAAGTACTTTTTCAAGATTCTGTAGGGCATCTTAAAAGGTTGTGCCATAAGGAGTAAAGTCGTCCATAAAAATTTCTAAGGAATCATTTATCATATCAGAAAAGATCCCTATCACCGCTCTTTGAAATGTTGCTGGGGCATTATATAGCCCAAATGGAAGAACCCTATAAGCAAAAGTCTTCCAAGGGCTAGTAAAAGTGGTTTTATCCTGATCGTGGGGTGCAATCTTTATTTGATTATATCCATTAAATCCATCCAAAAAAGAAAAAAAATTCTTACCAGCCAAGTTATCTAATACCTGATCAATGAATGGTAAAGGGAAATGGTCCTTATGGGTGGCCTTATTTAGGGCTCTATAGTCCACACGTACTCGCCATTTCCCATTTTTCTTGGGTACTATTACTAGTGGAGAAACCCATTCACTATCAGATATGGGGTATATAAATCCTGCATTCAATAGTTTTTGAAGCTCTTCTTTTACTATTTCCCTTAAATTGGGGTTCATTCGTCGTTGGGGTTGACAAACTGGACGAGATCCTTCTTTAATATAAATGCGGTGAGTGCATAGTTCAGGAGAAATCCCCTTCATGTCTGTATAATCCCATGCGAATGCCTCTTTATTTTCTCTTAGTAGCTTCATTAACTGTTCTTTTTGGTCATTCATTAGATTGTGATTTATATTTAATGTTTTACCTGGTTCAATTTCTACTGTTATACTTTTGGAGGGGCTGCCAGCTAATATCTGAGGTAAATTTTCAGTTTCAAGGCTGTGTTGGGATTTAGATTCCAGGATTGCAGTGAAGTGATTGTGTATTTCTGGGCTGACCGAAGAAGGTTCAGAAATAAAGTTTATGATTAATTCATCTTTGGTTGAGTCTTGTAGGGTTAAAGCTTGTCCGACAGTTAAAATAGGTTGGGTTTCCTCACCCTCATAATCTAACCATACTGAATTGTCGTTATTAGTCATGGGTGTGGCATGAGGATAAAGAGTCAGATGTTTGGCTTCCTTCCCATTAGATATTTTCATTGATCCAGACCTACAGATGATGAAAGCATCTACTGTAGCTAGCCAAGGTCTTCCTAGAATCACTGGATGACCCCCCAACTTTGTTTTAGTTTGTAAGACCAGAAAGTCGGTTGGGTAATTCCAAGATTCTACAGAAATTACCAGGTCTTCAATGACTCCTTCGGGTTTAATTGTAGAGAGGTCAGCCAACTCTAGAATGGTTGGAGATTCCTTAATTAAGTGTTTCAACTGTAGTAATTGTGTTGTTTCGAGTGTCATAATATTTATTGCAACACCTAGATCTACTAGAACTTGAGAGACAAAGGTTTTACCGACCTGAACTGTTACTGTAGGGTGACCACGGTCACCATATTTCATAGGGGGGTCTTTTTCTGTCATCAAAGTAGTCATTTCTCTCATCACATTGAACTGTGAGGGGTTCCTTGGCTTTTCTTCCAGGCTTTTTAATACAGATATCCCTAACAGTTCTAGCATAGATAGGAACATCTCTTAGTGCTTGCAATAATGGAATTTTGACATATAAATTCTGCAGTTCTCCTAAAAGGTTAAAAGCAGGTGGCTCAAATGTTTTAGTAAGAGCCAGTCTTTCAGGAAAGGGTGGCTCTGTTGTTTGGGCATCTTGTTAGAAGATGATAAGTGTTTAGTTTATGTTAGATACTTTTCCTCTCTAGTTTTCTGTTAGATGATCCAAAAATACATTTTATCATAGGTATAAATAAGAAATAAAAAATTATTATTAAGATATTAATTAATATTTTATTTAGAATGTTTAATTATTTAATGGAGACAATTAGAAATTAGTATATTGTTGTAACAAGATATGACTCTCCAAATGTGTCGTATCTTAGGCTCTATTTTAGGAGATTAGTTAGTTAGTTGGTTTGAATAGCATTTAATGTAAATGGACACTTGTTATTTAATAAGTGATCCATAATTAGAGGTAGTTAGGACATGGAGCTTATAAATATCTCATTGCAAGAGTGTTTGTTAAGTTCGGGTGAAATCTCTTGCAAATCAATTATGTAATTATTTTTCTGATTAATAGAATTATGTGTCTGAGGACACTTCTGTTTCATTATGTGGTATCAGAGCTAATGGAGATCTTGGATTTTCAATATGGAAATGTGTTTTGAGCTATGTTGACAATGTCTCGGACTTACATTGCGTTACGTGGAGGAGAAGCTGTAGAATTGCCTTGAACAAAGCTGCAAAGTTGTGTTGAGGTTCTGGTCGGAAATCTGTTGTGTGTGGACACTGCGTGGGAAGTTGCGCTGAGATTTGTGTGAGAATGCAGCACCCTGAATCGAGTGTAAAACTGCAGTCTTCCTGCTGGAAAATCTATTGGTAATATTTCAAAAATCGTTGTTGTTGGCTCAGTTGAGATTTTGTTCATCGTATTGTATTTTGTGTGTTTCTGGCTTTCGCTGTCTGTTTTGCTTCCTGAGAGGTGTTGTGATTTGGGGTCAAAGAAAGGGCGCATTTCTTTTGCCAAAGGAGCAATTTCATCTCCCTCTTTGCCAGGTTCACTCCCTACAACTTGTAGACTCATCAAAAATTCCCCCCTAAACGATCAGCCGCCAGAAAATTTGTCACCTGTTTCAAGCAAGGTAGAACTTTTCCTTGAATAAGTGCACAAGCAAACACTGCTATCCAGCGATTCCCACTCTTCATAGGAGATCTATCAAGAGGAAGTTCCCATAAATGCGGACCAAATGTAGGAGCTACCCAGCAAAATATCTCATCCAATGAAGAGTCATAGTATGGTAGCGGATCTGCAAGAGGCCTAGAAAATGTGCACAGAGCCCTTGCATGTAAGACAAGCCAAGTTGGCTTCACACTTGTCACACCACGCATGTATGGTCTCGACGTCTGAATAAGTTCATTATAAACAACAAACTCAGGCGCCAATCTAGCAACAGAAGATGTGGGGTGCAGAAATACATTTTCTTCAATTGAGCAGGCTTGATATCTGACTGCTTTAGGTCTTTGCCCTTCTGGTAATGCTTTTAACTTCATATGGGATCTTAGACACTGTGCAATTCTGTCAGCCCAACCTGCACAGATTGCCTGTCCCAGTATGTCTTCTTGAGTTGGCCTTCTTTTTGCAGGTGAAGCCACACACAGGATGCATTATTCGACAACCGATGGGGCTGCTGGGCACTTGGAAATTCTCATACTACGTGGCTGTACTCTGATCAGTGATCGGGGACTCGCCTCGTTAGCAGCAGGATCAACTGCAAGATCATTGAAGAGGCTAGATCTTTACACTGTCAAAGTTTGAAAGAAATAAATATTACTGGTTGTGAGTCGGTTACAGGAGATGGAGTCCGAGCATTTTCGCAGCACACCTCTTTACAGGCAATGATTCTGAATGCTTGTTATAATATTCATTGTGATGACATCGAGCAAACTGTGCTTGAATGCCGCAGCTCGGGTTATTTGGGATTAGACAGAGAATTGAGACATTGGATTCCCATTCGCATACTTGAGAGGCTTGAAGTGATTTAAAAAGGTGAATCGACGGTCCATACAGAAGACAAAACAATTAAAAGGTAAACACTCTCACTATATTAAAAAAAGTAAATCGATTTATAGAAGAGTGGTTTAGCGTCTTCATTGTGAGAAAGTAGCCTTACCGTGGAGAATCTTTTGAGAAGACATGTATGGTTAACATTCCTTAATTTTTTCATGCATAAAGTGAATGGCTCATATACTTTTACGTGCATAAGTTGGAAAGTTTAAAAGGCAAAGTATCACTTTTACGTGATTTCATAAATTTCATTAAATCCTTTTAATAATTTAAAAGGATGTATGTAAAAAAATTTTAAGAAAAAGGTATCATAAGGTGAAAACTTTTGTAATGGAGTGATAAGGTGTATTTACACATATTTTTGGGATTGGTCATAAAGTTGTTTTTTTGCATTTGGAGTGATAAGTGAATTTTTTTAGAGAAAATTCAATCATGTACTCCAAAGTAATATTTTACTTTGAGATAGAGATCTTGAGAGTGAGTGAGTGCAGGTAATCTTTTGAAGATATTTTTTCTTTCAAAAGTTCTAAGATTCAGATTCCATGAAGATGTTGTGAAGTTGGGCGATTATGTACTCCAAAGTTTAATAAAGCTATCTTTTTTTTGTGGTGATTGTGTCCTAGATCCGCCCGAAATTGAATAAGGGGATCTTAGGTACACTAAGAGTGTGTTGATGATGGTGCATGAGTCATGTTTTTTGCTTATGATTTGTGTCTAGTTTTGACACATAAATGATTTCATTTCATGCACACATACAATGCAATGCCAGCAAGCACAACACATGTAATGAAGTAGCTTCAAGGACGGTTAATTAAGCTCAACACGTGCATTTGCAACAAATCATCAAAGATTGTCAACATCAACATTCAACATCAACAATCAAATTCACTTAAACACAATCAAGTTCACAAATTCCAACATTTCAGCACACAGTCTACATCAACATTGTTGAACTTGTAATCAACCTCAAATCACTTTGAATTGTAAGGGTGCATTCTCGGTTGAAACCGACACCCAAGTCTTGAATTGAGTCAAATTGAATTCATTGTAGTGAGTCATTGAAATCATTGTAAGCTTTTTTGGGTGCATTTTCGACAGTGTTCGACACCCTTCCTTTAAAGCAAAATCAACTGAATGCAAGAATTTTAACTATAAAGAAAACAAGCAACAAATTTACATCTCCTGCAAGCGAGCGTGATTATTCATTCAACCACATTGCCTTAATTCAGTGCAAAAATCTACACATCAAGAGAGCCAGATTGAACTTTCTTGCAGTAATCATCAAACAAGTAAAATCAATCCAGTTGACATCGACATCAAGCGAGCGTGGCTATTCCTTCAAGTGAATGTGAATTCATCAAGTAAGTCAAGTGAGCGCTTAAACAGACGTGATCGTCATCAAGCGAGCGTGAATTCCAGAGTTTAAGCGAGATAATTTTACAACTCTAGCAAGTGCAATCAACAACAACTCAAGCGAGCGTGCCATTCAAGTCACATTCAAGAGAGCTTGTCCGTCAAGTCACATTCAAGAGAGCAACCAACATAAATCAGGCAGATTGAAGATACATTATGCATGGATTGATCCTTGGGAATGGTCATCCACAGTCAAACGGTTGTCTCAGTTCTACAACCGACTACATTCACACATAGTGCAGCCAGCAGTGAATCGATGATGGTACTCTCATGCAGTTGAATGAGGGAGTATGACAGTGAAACTCTCCTACACCTGAAGGGGGGGAGTTCAAATATATTTTGGAGAAGATTGTCTCTCCTTTCAGCTGACAAAGGGGGGAAAATGTCATTAAAATTGACAAGTGGTTGTCAGACTGAAAGTCTCGACAACATCAGCGAAGCAACCAGTGGGCCTCTTCATCAGCCAGTGGGCATCTTCATCAGCCAGTGGGCATTTTTCATCATCAGTGAGCATCAGAAAATTCGCCAGTGGGTGATCAACAGCCAAAGCAGCAGTGAGCAACTTTCATCATAGCAAAAGCAACATTGAGTTGTTTTTTCGACATCTTCAGCCAGTGGGCAATCATCATCAAATTGTGTCAGTGGACACCGGATGCTGTTTTCAAGCAAAGGACAGTTGGATCCTTTTTGCGGCTTGGCACATGATGGAGTTGTCAAGCATCCTTCAGAGATGAATCAAGCATGCAGCTGATTCATGTTCTCTTCATATTTGCGTTTCTTCAGCATCCAGATTTGGTATCTGTTGTAATGTATCTTTGGATCATAGGGGGGAATGTTAGATGATCCAAAAATACAATTTTATCATAGGTTATAAAATTAGAATAAAATTAGAATAAAATAATCATTAATTTAAGATATTAAATTAATAATTATTATTATAGAATGTTTAATTATTTAATGGAGACTTTTAGAATTAGCATATTGTTGTAACAAGATATGACTCTCCAAATGTGTCGTATATTAGGCTCTATTTTAGGAGATTAGTTAGCTAGTTGGTTTGAATAGCATTTAATGTAAATGGACAATTGTTATTTAATAAGTGATCCATAATTAGAGGTAGTTAGGACATGGAGCTTATAAATAGCTCATTGCAAGAGTGTTTGTTAAGTTCGGGTGAAATCTCTTGCAAATCAATTATGTAATTATTTTTCTGATTAATAGAATTATGTGTCTGAGGACACTTCTGTTTCATTAGTTTCCTCTTTTTCAGAGTCAGTAATGTCCTCAATGATGGGTTCATCTATCCTCCCAGAGCGTAAATCGATGTCATTACATTGCATAGGGGAGACAAGTTGACTTTGAATATCGATTACCTGTAGGGCTTTATTATTGCTTGGGTTGGGGTTAGGTTGCACAGGCAGTTGGGGTCTGATTGACTGGTTATTATGCGGAGCATTAGATGGTAAGGAAAGAGATTGCTGGTCTTGAAGAAATGGAATCTGTTGGGATTCCCAGTTTGGATTCCATTGATGGAAATAAGGTTGTCGAAGAGTCCAAGGATTCCACATAGTAGGGTCGGTAAAAGGAGGATTTGATTGCTGCATAGGTGGAAATTGCATTGGATTAAAGGGTTGGTATTGCATTTGATTCATGGCTGGGTAATTTGTTTGAAAAGGAGAATGATTATTCCAACAACTAAATGATGTGTTAGAATTCATACCTTGTCTTTGTGGCCATTGCCTCCTCTGTGTCATCAGGTATACTGCTTCAGCTTCTTCTTCAGTTGATTGCAGCGCTGCCTTTATTCCTAGCAAAGAAGGGCATTTCTGAGTTTCATGGTCCTTTTCACAAATGGTACAAATTGATACCTTATCCAATGGGCATTCCTGCAGTGGGTGCTTTCCTCTGCATTTGGAGCAAAAGATAGCCAGGGCATCTTCTGTTGCTGCCTGTTTCTTTTTAACCTGCAGAGCATCAATTTGTGAAGCAAAAGAGCTTAACATTTCAGTTTTAAATCCTTCAAGCAGATTACCTATTTCGTCTCGTGTTGCTCCTCCACTTGCTGATTTCTAGACTCTTGAATATCTACTATCCCTGCTTTTAGATCTGCTTGCTGCTCCTCAGGAACACCTCATACAGAGGTTGATAATTTCATCAAATGGTTCTTTGAAAATATCCCCTTTTCCAAGCATTTTTAGCATATCTAGGCAGTCATCTCTTACTCCTTTTAGTAGTATTGTCTTCAGAATATCCTTACTCATGGTTGGATGATCTGATCGCTGCAGATTATGCTGCAGTCTCTCTACAAAGTCTTCCAGATTCTAGTCCTCTTTCTCGACCATTTTAAACAATTCTTCCTTTCTTTCTCTTGTTCGACAGTAATCCTGGTATTTGGTCAGAAAACTTTCTTTCATCTGATCCCACGTAGTGATTACCTGAGCCCCTATGCTCATAAACCATCTTAACGCATTCCCTTTCAATGTTGCTGGAAACAGTTTTAACTTCTAAGCAGGAGTTACATAATCATAACTCCTACACAGTATATCAAATTCAAAGAGGAACTCATCGGGATCCTCAGAGGATAATCCATGAAAATTAGGAAATGCTGCAGGTGGAATATTCTTCATAGGGATTGCTCCCCTTGGGAGATCCCCAATAGGAAATTCCAGGGTGGAAAGTGAGTTTTCCCCCCTTCCTTCTACTATGTTATCCTCCATTTTTCTTTTCCCTGAATCGTTGGCTATGTCTTCAGTATCTTCTGTTTCTTCGGGTTCTTCTATTGGTTCCTCAATGTGCTCTGGTGTTTCCAGCTTCCTTTCAGGCCCTAGTACTTCCTCCGTCTGATGATCTGTTTGGGAGGAATACCGGATCTGAGGTCTTCGGAAATTCGTTCTCTGGGATGTCTCGGCCTTTGAAATGATCTTGTCAATGAAATTTTTTCTTCCGCCTCCTGTGTCCTTACCGCCTGTAAAGTTAGCCTTCTTGCGTCCTCTCATGCACCTATTATTCTAAAGGAAAATCATTAATGCCTTTAAAAAAGAATTAGTCGCCTTCCCCGACAACGGCGCCAAAATGTTGGCTACTCGAATTGTTTATTGATTAAACAATCGAGTACCACATTAGTTTGTCAACTCGGGAAAGTCCTTTTGTTTCAAAGGTGACCTCGTACTATATGCACTTTAATTCCAAAATCATTAAAAACTGTAGTACAAGCAAATCTATTTCCTATGAAACTCTTACTCTGTGTTACAGCAGTCGTAAACTATTGCAGAAATGAAATGAAATTGATTAAAGGTAACAAATCTGCAGAAAAATGATGGTCGTTTGTAATAGAGGACCAGGACCCGTCCCCAGAATAAGGATGTTCAGCACCTGCCTCTGTGACCAGTCGCCAATACACATCGAAAATCCTACTCACCGGTGAGACACTTCTCATAGCACCAATTGATTAAAGGAACAACGTATCAGCAAAAAGGAAATATCAGAAGCGAGGCTAAACATGTACAAAAATAACACACACACACACTTAACAGGAAGGAAATGGGTGAATCTTGTGATGAAGGTGGGCCCTGTCCCTCTCACAAGATTCCCCTGAACACAGATACTAGGTTAAAATTCTCAGAGCAGTGCTTTATTCATCTGCCAAAAAGTTCAATTACAACAGAGGTTTCGACCTTCTGCACTAAAATATTCCTGTATCACCTGCTAGCCTTTCAACTGTAGATGTCTCTCTCTTTATAGAGGAGACATTTATTACAATAAATTGTCATTATACATTCAATTCAATTCTCCTGTACAAAAATAGGAAATTAATTCCTGTTACAGCATACTGTTACAACAATGTATATCTTTGTCGTCCTTTGTTTTAATTGGATCCTTCCACTGCTGCAAAACTGGTAGTCTTTGTTTATCTCCTCGTGGTCCTTATGCTATCCTTGGTTATTCTACTGTTGTTATTGATTTGGTAAATCTCAACCGTTCCTTAAAGCTCTTCATGTTGTTCCCAGTGTTCCCGCATTTGTGACTAAATTTGATGATCGTGCTTTATCATCATCGGCCAAGTATAGTCTTGCCAGCTTCAGACGGTTACTGTTTCATCTTTTGCAAATTAAGACTTTTCCTGCTTTAGTCAGTTGCTACTTCTAGTGTTGTAGCAACTACACAGTTGCTGTTTCTGGTGTTGTAGCAACTGTGAATTATGATTCTGTGGACTTTGAACAGTTCCAATCAATTGTCAGTGACTTAGCCAATTTCCAAAGATTAATTGTAAATATAACATGAATATGTGTTGAATAATTAATCATATAGCAAATGAGGAGAGTTACTTCATACATTGGGATGATGAGGTCAAAAATGATATCAAGGGTTTCTATTTATAGGCTAAAAAGGGTAATATCATAACAAAATATAAGGTCAAAAGTAGACAATACAGAGTCCTAACATAGTAGATGGCAATTGTCTATCGCATGTTGTCCTCTAACGTGACAAATAGTTTACCATGGCATTGCTCCTGTGCTTAGCCTAACAATATTTTCTGGCTTGAGGGGGACAGGGCCTACCCTAATAAGATAATTTTGATAAACCGGGAAATGGTCCTTTTCGTGACCGTTGCCCTTGCATTTCAAGCACCAAACTTCTACACGAACCTGAGGCTAGGCTTCCTTTACCTTCTCCAGGCTTTGTAACTCCATATGTACGCTAGCAAGCTATGACTGAATCTGTTGTAATCCAATGTTTGTATCTTGTATTTGAGAAGCTTCTAATCTCATCGTAAACTCCACAGCCTTTGCTTGCATTCCTCTCTTCTACTATGATAATGGTAACCTTAGATGAGGCGACAATGAATAAATGTACCAATATTTGTGTTCATTGTCCGTGATGTTCATATTAACCTGCCAGATTAGCCCTTTATCCTCTGATCAAAGTCCCATGAGGATTTGTTTACCATTTGTTGTATCTCCTTAAAATATGTGACAAATTGCGCCTAAGAGTTAAGCTTCTTAAAGTCAATGTTCAACGCTTGTTGAATCCCTACTAATGTCACAACTAGTAGATCTTGACAGAATTTAATATACCAAGTTAGTGCCTTATCTTGCAGTGCCATGACGAACTGCGCTTTCTTTATATTATCATTATTTATATGTTGCGTTGTCCATACAACATTTGTAACAAAAAATAATTGTTCAGGGTCTTCGCTCCCTACCCCTTTAAATATCGGCATCTTCATTCCATTCACGACGTTGAATGGTTGGAGCAGAGGTGGAGGTGAAGGTGTAGGTGTATGCAGCGGAGGTGAACGTGGAGGTGGAGTGGATGAATGAGGTATCCTCGAGATACCTTGACTCACTATATGTAGTGCACTCCACGTTGTACTCAAAATAGTTCCTTTGTCGTCACTTGAAGAGGATCCCAATGGCAGACTATATTTAGAGCCCGATTCTCCTTTCCCTTTGAAGGGTTTCCCATTTCGCGTTGTCCGAAACGTCAAGGTAATGGAATAACCTATTTTTCACACAACTACATCTTAATCCAAGTCTTTAGATATTTTAAATATCTACCTCACGGTCCCCTGAAGAGCCTACACTCTGCTTCGCTATAGTTGATAGATGTATGAATTGCAAGTTTAGTGACAAATCCCCCAACTATGCAATCAATCCAATGATCAAAGTCCCACGCGATGTTTGTATGTGAAGCTTGCAGGTGCCTTACTAACTTTGGAGTCCAAACAATAGGACCATCAAGTCTCCACATAGCCTCATTGTCTTCCAATCTAGACAACCACTCATGTAATTTGCAAGGGAAGAAATGAAAAAAGTTTTCAGCCTCTTTTGTGTACAACTATCTATTCAACCACTTCTCTTTAGATAACCGAGGGTTTCTATTCTCCTGAGCTGCAAACACGTGAAACTTCTTATTGATCCACTTTTGATCTAGATTTAAATAGGAATGCAACAAATTACAGAGATAACCATAAACACAGATATGTAGTGAAAATAATACTTCATTTCATTAATGTAAAATACTGAAATATGCTTACAAACAGAAATGGAAATACACTAGCTAGAGTGATGGTAGCTTATCTATGAGAAGATATGTGGTGGCTACATGCCTCTGAACACAACTACAATGAGGCTCAAGGGCATTTTTATTATTGAACAATAAGAGCAAGCCCTAAACAACCAAAACCCTAACCCGAGGAGATGTAACACCAAGAGTTTATGGGCCCCGTTGGGGTTAGTTGGATAGCCAGCTTCCTCGGGTCGTGAATTGGTCATATTATCTTCGTTTGACGTGCATGATAGCCCATTGGAAATATCTCTTCGAGGACTATGACGAAAAAGATTATTTTAGATAGAAATTCACTGCCTATAGATTTCCATAAAAACGTCGTTTAGGGCCTCAAAACCGCTGCAGAAGTTTTTAACCCGGAAAACTGCTAAAAATAGTAAATTGTGCTACAATTAAGGAAACTGAAAAAACTGAATGAAGAAATGGTGGGGGTCCAAATGGAATTGGCAGGTGGCCACCAATATCTACCTAGATCATTCCTCCCCCCTTAGGAAGCAATCGTCCCCATTGCATTGAGTTCCTCCATGAGATGAGGAAAGTTCTGTTGAACTTGGTGCCTGGTGAGCCACTTGCCTTAGTGAAGGAGTTGGCTTGCTTTGAGAATTCAATACAGTTGGAAATTCTGTTGGCGAGTGCGCTTGATCTGTGTGTCCATGATTCGATCAATTGCAACTTGTTCCATGCAATCTATATTTAACTCTGTCGGTGTGAGTTGTTCTGCAATGTCAAATGTGTCTAGTAATGGTGGAAAGTATGGCCAAAGGTGGTCCACATTGAACACTGGGTGCAAGCCAAGGAATGGTGTAATGCTAAGCTCAAATGCATTATCTCGCACAACCTTGGTAATGGTGTAAGGACCATTGCAAAGTGGTCTAATTTTCCGATAGGCTCTCGTAAGGCATTCCTTTTGCAAATGCAACCAAACTTTGTGGCCCACCTAAAATTTATGTGGCACCCGATGTTGATCATGTCATTGCTTGTACTTGGCATTTGATTTCTTGAGAATGTCATCGACATGCTGGTAAATATGTTTATGTGCTCAATGAAGTTGTTTTCCTTATTTGTTTCGTACTCGACATGAGTCAAATCTGAGTGAGTCGTTGCAAATAGCATGGCCACATCAATGAGACATAGTGGTTGGAATCCCAAGCCCACCTCAAAAGGGTTGTGGCTAGTCAAGCTTTGGAGAGCCCGGTTGCAGTTGTGTTGAACATAGGGAGCCTCTCGTCCCATGTGTGTGTATGCTTTGAGTTGTACATGTGCAAAATGTGTACGATCATCCTGTTGACAACCTTTTTCTGGCCAACAGTTTGAGGATGGAAGGCTATGGAGTTAGTGAGTTTGGTGTCCAGCATCGACCAGAGACTGGACCAAAATTTATTGAGGAACCTTCTATCCTAATCTATGATGATAGACTATAGGATCTCAAAGTGTACCCACACTCGTTCAAATAAGAGTTTAGCAGTGGCTTCGGCTATGATATTCTTCTTGCATACCGCCATAATCGCCATCTTCGAAAACCTATTGATGGCCACAAAAACACAGTCATTTCCAGGCTTAGTGGAAGGAAGGCCTGAAATGTAAACCATGGAGATGGATTCCTGAGGTTGACTAGGGGTAGGCAGCGAGGTATAGAGGCCTTGCTTCTTGATGGTCGGTTTGGCAATGGCGCAGGAAGTGCATGATCTGATGTACTTCCCAACATCCTGTTGAAGATTCGGCAAATAGAAATACTTCTACAGTATTGCCACCATTTTCTTCACCCCAAAATTCCCAGCAGCCCAACTGTAGTGTGCTTCCCAAATCATCTTGGCATGCTCGCTTGAAGGAGCACAAAGGTGACCCAGGTGGCGTAATAGGGCATCCTAGAGGTGAAAATCTGGAACATGCTGACCCTCCAAGAGTGTTTTGTATGCGTGGCCAAATTCTAGGTCACTTTTGTAGAGAAGTGGCTAATCAGAAGTCTTGTGCCCACAAGAGTTGAACATGGTGGTTAACGCCATGACCGGTGGTCGACTGAGGAAATCTACAACATTACTGGTGTTGCCCTTCTTATACTTGATATTCAAATGGAACTATTGCAGGTATGTGGACCACTTCTGATGGAGATCATTCTACAAATTCCCTTGGGTTTGTATGAACTGCAGGGGTGAGTGGTCTGTATGGATGACCATTTCCTTCCCCAAAATGTAATGCTTCCACTCTTAGCAGGCCTACAGAATGGAATACATCTCTTTGTCATAAGTGGGATACTTCCAAACTGTGTCTAAAAGTGTCTCACTTTGATATGCCACTGGATGCCCATGTCGAGTAAGGACTACCCTAATAGCATAGTCAGAGGCATTTATCTCAACCTCAAATGGTTGTTGCAAGTCTGGTAATCCGATCACTAGTGCCAAGTAGAGATGATCTTTTAGCTCTATGAATTCCTTTTGTTGAGATTCACACCAAAATAATTTTTCTTTCGCTCCTCCCTTTGTGTCATGATTTAAGGGCCAAGTGATATGAGAAAATCCCAACATGAACCTGCGGTAGAAGTTGGCAAGACCTAGAAAGTTGCGGAGCTCTGTCAGAGTGGTTGGATATGGCCAATCCCAAATGAACTAGTTCTTGCTTGGATCCACATGCACCCCTTGTTCATCAATAACATATCCCATATACTGAACTTGGGTCATGGCAAAAGTGCATTTCTCCCAATTGGCACATAACTTGTGTTGCCGCAATGTTTGGAGAACCTATCCGATGTGGTGGAAGTGATCTTTCCAACTCTGGCAGAAGATCAGGATGTCATCCAAGTATACCACTACAAATGTGTTGGTGAATGGCCATAAGATGTCATCCATTAGCCTCTTGAAGGTTGCAAGAGCATTCGTTAATCCGAAAGGCATAACCAACCATTCGAAATGGCCCTCCTTTTCTTTGAAGGCAGTCCTCCACACATCGGAGGGTTCCATTGGTACTTGGTGATATCATGACTTCAAATCAATCTTACTAAAATATTTTGCTCCCCTTTAGTTGGTCGAGGAGGTCATCAGTCCATGGGATCAATTACCTATTAGGGACAGTGATCTTGTTTAGCGCCTGATAGTTAATACAGAGTCTCTAAGTCCCATCCTTCTTTTGTACCAACACAATCGGGCTCCCACAGGGCAATGAACTCGGATGGACGTGACCTTTCTGTAGTAGCTCTTGAATCTGCCTCTTGATTTCACAGTTCTCCATAATGGAGCACCAATAGATTGGCCCGTTAGGTAGCAGTGCACTTGGGGTCAGATCGTTGTAGTGCTTGACCTGAAAATGAAGATGTCCTCGTACTCCTCCATGACCTTGTCCATCTGTAGTTGTCGTACGGAGGGGTCCTGTATGGACACTGTGTCCACCGTCCTCTTCTTTCCTTGAGGGTGTATCATCAGGAAAACAAATTTCCTAGTTTTGGAAATGAGCTTAGTGCATTGTTTTGTAGTAACCAAAGAGATGGCTATAGGCAGTGCTACCTCTGGTATCTTGTACAACTTATTTCCCAAAGTAACAATAACAGCACGAGGCCTTGATTCATACACAACATGTCGCTTTCACAAGTATGGCTATCCTAATAATACATCACAAACATCAAGGGGAGTAATGTCATATAATATCTCATTCGTGAAGGGCTTGATGTTGTATGGAAGGCGACATTGCTGGCTCATGCGAAGATCCCTTCCTTGGTGAACCCACTTGATGGTGTATGGTTGTGGATGTGTTGTGGTCAGTAAGCCCAGTCGCTTCACAACCTCTGTTGAAATGAGGTTATTTTGGCTCTCACTGTGAATAATGAACTATAGCAGGGAGCCCATTACCCACATCTAGGAGTGGAAGAGATGCTCCTCCTACTCTGGATCTTTGAGTTCCTCCTTCTGGATCTTTGTGCTGGCAATGGTGGCATTGGGCCCGACATCGATAATCTGCTTCCCTTTGTCATTCCCCTTGTTTGATTCTAACTCAAAGTTAGAATATGCATATGATTCTGAAACCTTTAGCTAAGCCACTAGTGACTTCTTGGCCTGATACTCACTTGTGTTGCGAGTGGAGCTCTTATGGAACTCACACCACTTTCCCGTGTCATTTTTCAGCTTCGCGGCACTATTCATTGCTTGCACCTTTGGCAGTTTGTCTTGGGTTGCCCTGCCTTGGCTTTTTCCTTGGTTCTGCGGTTTGGGGGCACCTTTCCCTTGATTCGGATTTGCAGATCCAAAGTCTCGCTTCTTCTGTTTAAACTTTTGCTCGACCTTGGCGACATATCAGTATGTCGTGTTGAGCGAGGAGATGTTCAGGAATTCTATTTCTTCCTGGATGTACTTGTGCAGGCAGTCATGGTATTTGAGTACCAAATGTTGCCTTGCATCCTTGATACCCAACTTTGTGTGAAGGGTATGGAAAATATTGGTAAACTTCGACACGTATTATTCCCTTCCTTGTCATGGCGTGGTCCACTTTATGTATTGATCCTCATAGCTTTCGATAGGATAGTACTTCTCCTTGATGGTATCCCGGAATGAATTCCAAGTGGGTGCGACTGAAAATAGTGAGCCTATACTTTCATCCTTCTACTCACAGTAGGTTTCCCACTAGTCCTTGACATGGGTGGCTGCTTTGGGAAGAGTGAAAATAATATTTTCCCAACTGGAAAAATCATGAACAGAAAGATAACCCTCTAGCAGATTTAACCATTTATCGATGACATCTATGTCTATCTGACCCTCGAATATGGGGATTTCAAAATTAACTTGCACCTTAAACAGTATGGCATTTCTAGAGTAGTTTTCGGAAGCCGATGTCTCGCCCTTGGATAGCCGCTGAAGCATCTGGGAAAATTTGTCCACCATTGTATTCCTTTGGTGCTCGAGGGCTTCTTTGAGCAAGATTTTGATAGGATCTCCTACCCCCTCATCTTTCTTTTCATCTGCCATGGGAGGTTGTTAGGATTTGCAAGGATGGTCTTGCAAAGGTTTGACCAGTTCAAGCCCTAACTCCTTATATCCTGACCTCGTTAGGGACATGCAAAGAAAAATAGAGAAAAAAAGCAGACTGCTCTGATACCACTGATCCATATTTAAACAAGAACACAACAAATTACAGAGATAACCATAAACAGAGAGATGCAACAGAAATAATACTTGATTTCATTAATGTAAAATACTGAAATATGCTTACAAACAGAAATGGAAATACACCAGCTAGGGTGTTGGTATTTATCTCTAAGAAGAGATGTGGCAGCTACATGCCTTTGAACTCAACTACAATGAGGCTCAAGGGCCTTTTTATTATTGAACAATAAGAGAAAACCCTAAACAACCAAAACCCTAACCCGAGGAGATGTAACACCAAGAGTTTGTCGGCCCCGTTGGGGTGAGTTGGATAACCAACTTCCAGAGGCCGTGACTTCATCATATGATCTCTGTTTGATGCGCATGATAGCCCATTGGAAAGATCTCTCCAAGGACTACGATGAAAAAGATGATTTTAGCCAATTATTTTTTTTGCGGTACATTTCCAAAAAAATGTCGTTTAGGGCCCCAAAAAGGCTCCGAAAGTTTAGGACCCGAATGTTGGTTACCTATACCAATAGGTCTCATATTTCATGATTGGCAAAATTCAAGTGCCAAATATGCTCCACTTTGCTGCTACAAAGGTTTCATATTTGCAAAAGAAGACCAGGTGTGTACATACCCTCAGGCCTATTAAAATCTTTATGGATGACCCAACAGTCTAATCTGGGTCATGCCATGTTTTCAATTTATGTTGTAGAATAGAGAAAGAAATCTGTCCAAAATGTTTAAACTTGGCAGATCAGTAGTCAGGCAGAGAAACTAAGGTTCCCAACTGCTTAATTTGGGGCCTTGGAAGAGATAAGGTTAGTACTAGATAGGAAATTAAAACAAGAAGCCAATGGAAAAGAAAAGGCACACCAAGGGTTTGCAAGTCCAAGTGCACCCTCCAAGAAGGAATAAAAATGTTAGGCTAAATAATTGGGTAGGTAGATGAGGTTGCAGAAATGGTGTTCCCCCAAGATCAACTGTGCTATGCAAAGTACAGGCAAAACAACACAGTGGAGCATGTCTAACTCCCCTCTCTCCCTTTGTTTACCACTCATAACTAACACCCCTACACCAGGTATGATCATAAGGGAAACTCAAAGTTTTATGGTAGTTCTTAAGGCCATAAGCCACATTTCTTGTACAAAGTTATTTTCATTTTGATCTACTCTTTACACTAAGTTGTTTTCAAGAAAACTTGGTTGTATTGGTCTTCATTCACATTTTCCCCCCTCATTAACCTCTAACTCTATTATCTAGCTCCCTATACTTCACTTCCCCTATTATTATAACACCATGGTGTATAAACCCTAGAAAATGTATAAATATCCCTACCTTGGCATTATAGCCATAATTTTCACCCCCAGGGCATTGAATTATTAGCTGGTTAAGGTCAAGAACCCAAGTCTAAGCCCTGTCTCCATCTGAGCCTATCTACCTAGTCAACTCTCCATTTTTTCCTAAAAACCCCTTGGAGAAACCCTTTTGAGCACCCTTATACCACTAAAAGGCAAAAAATAGGATGAAACCCACTTTCCCCGCCTTACCCTAAGTTCGGGAGCCAATATGCGCATTTTCCATATAAATCCATTAAAACCTGCTTGTCCTAAAGTTTTGACCCTTCATACGCCTTTTGCGAAAAATTACACAAAAAACCTTTGCTTTTGCCTTTTCCTAATGTCGTCGGGCAAATATGTTTTTATTAAAGAAAATCATTAAAAAACTATTGAAAACTATTCATAAACCCAAGGGTCCCGCCGGGCGTATTTGCCGATAAATACTATATTTTAAACCTGCCTGTTGACTATTAGCTTCCGTGCATCTTGTTGACCTGATGACTGTCCGATCGCGGCCCTGCCAGATCTACGGCCAACAGGAATTTCGGAGGGGCCCGACGTCCGACTCTTAATAAATATTGACCTTATCCACCGTGCACATTCCTTGCCCGACAGCCGTCGGATCGCGCGCCTGCAGATCAACGGCTCTCATAGATTTGGGAAGGCCCCCGATGTCCGATAGATACCTTCCGATATCTGTCAGACGATTACGTCACGCGGGGACAGGTGTAGCCGTCGGAGCCCCCTCTGACAGATTCCTTGCCGTGCAGGAGGGGGCCCAATATGGCGACACCTGTCCACCCGCGTCCCCACCCCGCTGGCGCCTACGTCAACGCCGCCACCACCCACACTGCCCTCCATTGGTCCACCTGGCTGCCACTTCATCGCCCCCGTGGACCGGTCCCGGGCTGCCACGTCACCTGATGACGTCCTGCTGACGTCATCCGACTCGGACCCACATGCTGACGTCACTCAAAAAGCGTGCCAATATGCCAAAAAGACCATATTTTCACAATTTTTCGTGTTTTTTACCACTTTTGGAAAAAAGCACCTCTGCTCTTCTTGCATGCATTTTACGACGAAAAGCTTACCAGTCAACTTCAAACCATCCATAGACGTGCAAAGCTCACACCCAACTGTTGTTTCGCCCCGAGCAATTGGTTAAAACAGGTATTTGCCCATTAACCTCCTTGCAACCTGGTTTTTCACAGTGAATTGTAAAAAATACCCAAACACGGCAGAAATTCAACAATTCACCACAAAACTAAGCATGTCTGTCTCCCCCTTAAAGAATTAACGGTCGAAATCTACTAGCAGAGCCATTTTACACTAAAAATTTTAGGGAAAAAACCCTTCTCTGTTCACGCAGTCATGAACCATTGCTCATAACCTACCCATAAAATATCAAAAGAAGCCTGCTAATCACGGTGAATAGCCTTCCCAGAGTGCCAAACAGTATTCCAATTGCTGTAAACCTCTTCTACAACCCTTCATTCCTCTGGAAAACCTCCTCGCTCAGACAACACGTTCTTTATCTACCAATAAGCATTCAAGCAAGCATGAACACTCCTCAGGCATCAGTAGCCCTCAATGTTACTCCCCTGAATGCTCCCCAGAGAGAGCTGGAGTGGCAAGATTTGGCAGACCTTGATTACCAAATCTCAGAGGATTGCCCATCCAAATGCACATTCCACATTAATCTGTTAAATGAGCTCAGAGCCAGACATAGAGATGGAACAGATATTCTGGGCATTTGGGAGTCCTCCCTCCCAATCTTCAAGCTACCTCAGGTCAATCAGTTCCCTGACATGATTCACCTATGTGCTGTCTGCTATGACCCCATGCAGAGGGTTGTGCTCAACCCCAAAGGTGAAGTAGTGTTCTATACAACCCCTGAGGCCATCAGGGAAATGCTCCAGTTCAAAACCCAGAAGGAATTGGTTCCTTTGTCCCTGTTGGACATGATCAAACAAGGAGCTAAGGTACTAACATAGGCACAGATCATAAAGTTGAATCAATTGTTTACCACAAACTCTGACACAGTGCTGCACCCTCCCATTTTTGATGGATACCTAAATCAACTGGGTCTGGACCTGGCATACATGATAAGCTCAGTACTGGGGTACAAATCACTAGAGTTTATTGAGGAAACTGTATTAGTGATGATGATAATGTTTTCCCCAGGCAAGGCCCCTGTTTGTTATGATTATGCCACATATATCTCAGACAAGATACATGAGCAATTTCTACACTTGTCTAGAGAAAAGGTGTTCAGATACACCTCATACATCTATCATCTAATTCTCTACTACCAACATGATAAGTTCTCCTTTGAGATCAAGAGAAGTGATGCAGCAGGCAACCTTAGGTCAGTGGTATACTGGACCTCAGTCTTCCACATCCTCACATACTCCCCATACACATACTCAGAGTTCATAGACCTGTTCATCCATCCAGCTATGTCTCTCTTTGTGACTTCACCCCCACCAAGGCTATCTAATGAGATGTAGAGGATTCTGCAGCTATCCAGTGCCTACAGTATAGGGGATTGGTACTTCTACCAACACTACACTGTGATCAGAATATATGGGTGTGAGCTGCGCCCATACAAATTGCCCAGGTATGTGCCTATGAGACTATTTGCCTTGGAATATTTCAGGCAATTTTGCAATGCCGATCAGGTGCATTTTGCAGGAAAGGGTAAAAGGGCACAGCTCAAAGTGAGAAATGAACTTGGCCACTTTATCCTAAACAAAAGAGAAGGATGGAAGGAGGCAGACAAGAAGCTAGAAGGCCTTGGCCTAAAATTAAGTTTCCTTTGGAAGCCCTATGACCCAAACAACTTTATATCCACGAAAAGGCAGAAAAACAAGCTCTCTAGCTATGAGCATGAGAGCACGCTCCACATTCAAAGACATGCTAATCAACCAAAGTGGAGGAGAAACACACTAGAAGAGCCTGTGACTCAAGAAGAGCTAGTTGAAAGAGCTAGAAGGCATTTGTTAAAAATGGCTGACTTGGAATGTCCTTCTCAGGTACTTGCTCTCCCAAAGCCTCAAACAGCAGCAGTTGCTTCATCTTCTGCAACACAGCAGGAAGAAGTGCAAATCACAGATCAGAGCAAAGGCAAGGAAAAGATCATGGAGGAACCACAGGGCCAACAGGATCAACAACAGCAGCCCCAGCAGGAACAGCAACAAGTAGACCAACAGGGTCAGGAAAAGCAAAAAGGAGAGGCCCAGATGGCTACCCAAGAACAA
>APFE030577768.1:0-21433 GCA_000404065.3 Pinus taeda
TAAACTCATCAAGGTGGAGTAAATCATTTCTCCAACTTTTTTGAGGAGATCAATTTGATCGATAGGATGGACCTCCTTAGTGTAAAAGGAAAAAACATATTCTTTGTAATCTGCTGCACTTTTTGGAAAAGGAATTGCAGGCTCTAAGAGTGCCATCTAAAACTATCCATTCTAAGCATCTAATGCTGAGTGAAGAATGTGTTGGGAAGCTGAAGTTTCCTTCAAAAAATATCAATAAGTAGTGGCCTTGAGTGCCTCATTCTTCTTCTTAACTTCCTTATTCCTAGAAAATATACTCTGTTATGGAGTAGTGTGAGCTAGCTCTCTTGTTTGAATTGATTCTAATGGATCCTAAGTGACTAAAAAGATAGCAGAGCTTGAGAAAGTTTCTTCAAATCTTGGGAATGTTGGAGCATAAAGACATTATAAAAATAATCTAGTATGTTCCTATGAACTCTCTTCTCGAGATGCTGGGTTAATTTTTTCCTTTTTATATATTATGAATTCAGACTACTGAATTTCTAAAACAAGAGGGGAAATACTTTCCCTTGCCCTTTTTGCATGTTTTCCCTATGGTGTTGGAGTTTGTGTTGTTGTAGAAATGAAAACCTGCTCCTCTTCTTCTTGCAAAGTGTTCTCCTTCCACTTCTCTTGGTTCATATATTGTTCTATCTTTAGTCTAGGCGTGTGTGCATAAGGAGTAGTTTTATGTTCTACCATTTGTTTAGAAATAATCTCCAAGGAATCATATGACCAAGTAGAACTCAATTTAAATTTCATTTTCTTGAAGAGGAGGTATGCTAATTTTGTTGCTGCTCTAGTGCTACATATAAAAGGTCCAATCTGGGCCTTTAATTTAAACTGAGATTTCTTCTTAGCTAACACAAAGTGCATCTCATCCATTTTCATCATCTGTCTAATATATTCAAGTGAAAAAATCATAATTGGTACAAAGTTAGGTAGTTTATATGGAGGCAACTAACATCCATATACATTAATATCTGTATAATTTTGTTACAAGTACCAATCTCCAGCCCTAGTTTTCTCGTTGAGATGTAGAATTCTCTTGATTTCAAGGGAAATCCTGGGAACAACATCACTGTTAAGAAAAGATGAGACCATGTATAAAAATTGATTGGTGTAATCATTAGAGGGAAATTCATTGGTATTATTCCTTACCAATGAAGTCCAATGAATCACAGATTGAGGATTACCCCACTCATCTAATTTATGCAATTGAAATTGGAATTTCTTTTCTTGATGGAATAGAAAAAATTATGCAAGACCTAACTGATATTTGAAAGATCCTTCTATTGAAAACTTTAGGAATTGATCATGTTTTTCTTCAGACAAAAACTCACTGTAATTGAAGATCATGGAGGGTTTTTCACTTCCTGAAAATACTAATAGAAATCCTAAAATAACCTTATCTACCCATTGATCAGTTGGATAACCTAACAAACAAGAAACTACTGAGATAACTTGTTTGGTCATTTATTCTAACATGGAAGAGGGGTATGGAGAATTTCTCCTAGGCAATTCTGGATTTTCAGGTAGGAATATTTCAAAAAATTTAGCTCTTTGAGGAAAGGTGAGTTTTTTTATATAATTCCACAAGCGAATCTAGAAACAAATGGTACAGAGAGGTTGAAGGTTTTATTTGAAGCATTTGGAATATCTATTTAGGAGATATAGTAAACAAAACATCATTATTTTGATCGATAATGACTCTTTGTCTCGGCATGTATCTAAATGGAACTAGGTCACAAACTTGGGGAAGAAATGGATCTAATGAAGGATAAATTGAGGCAAGAAGGAGTCCCACATGCTCAATTCATCACTGGAATCAAGGAATTTCTACTTACGCCAAGTGTGGAGTTCATATTGGTCAAACTCACATTGGTTTTCGTCTATTTTGTATTCCTCGTCAATAAGGGCTAGTCTGTTGAAATTTATGACTGGGGGAACCATTAGACTTTCCTCTATCATTATGGATTTTCCTTTTAAGACATTTTGAAGGTATATAAGGAAAGTGTGATGATTACTAGGAAATTAGCATATTGTTGTTTTCTAAAGAAGTGGTTTGATGTTGGATGGGTTGTCTGGTCACACTAGGCCTCGACGTACATTTTTTCATAATAGAATGGATAAAAGGAAACAAAGGCGAAAAACACTTTTAATTATAACACAGGAGGAATTATTATTTCAAAATACCCATTATGGGAGCGGGTCATTTATTATGGCAATGGTCAAGGGAATAAATAGGTGGATAATGGTAAATGAGTTGATGAATGAGCAGAGGACAATTGGTGGAAGCAGGATAAATTCAATACAATTTTTCGGTCATTTGCATATCATGTGTAAATATAGTTTCATAAGATTGAAATTACATCGGTCCTCACATATCAGATGAATTATTTCTGTTTGTTTCATGTCTTGTACAATGTGCACTTTTTTAATTTGTATACACAGAAAAGATTTATTCAGGATTAGTAGAAGTAGATGGGTATGTATGAATGACAGAGGAAATAAAATTACTAGGTTTTAGTTCAGGTAATTCTAAACCTAATTCCACTTCTAATTTAGGAGATTTTTAAAGAGGTTTAGGAATCTTATAAGATTCTAACTGATAAAAAAGGAGAGTTGACTACAAAAAAAACCCTCTAGATAAAAGTTCTAACACTTTTGGTGGTAGATCTGATAGTTCAAGAGGAATTGGAATAGGTCTAAAACCATTATTTTCTAAAACAATTTAAGGTGGAAATGATATAGGAGTAGAGGTAGAGGCTTCTAACATTCATCTTAAAGAAGAAACTCTGACTGTCTCTAAGGATCTGATAATGGAGAATAGAGTTGAGGTTTTGAGAGAGACCGAGTGTGCCTTTGAGAAGCCAAATTTGTTTTGTGGAATCGCTAGGTGAAAAATTTTAACCTATTAACCTTTTATTCACCATAAAAGGAGTGCGTGATTGTTTGTCCAGGGAAGGATAATTCAAAACATTTCGGTCCCCACAAACGATGCCAGTCTCATGTTATACCTCTGTAGATAATTCTAGGTTAAGGAATTATGCTAGAGCATCTAAAATGTTATTTGTTTTGGATGACCAATGCTATAAACTGTCTAAACAAGTGCAGTTTCTTAATTACTTAATATGTATTAAAAGGGGTGACTCTTCACCTCTAATAGAATTTAGCTTTTGAAGAGATATGTCAAGTTGAAATTAAGAAAATATACAATTAATTAAATCATGAAACATATTATCTAACTGAGTCATATACAAATGAACGTGTGTAAAATTCTTTTACAACCACATAATATATTTAATACTTAAGGGTAAGTGAAAATTTAAAGATATAGAGAAGTTAATTAAAACGAATAGTCTAATTAGCTAATCTTTGTAATTGGTAAAAACTTTGTAGGGGTTTTTAGATAAACTGAAAATCAATATTATCATACCCATAATTCACATTAATTTCAAATATATGTAGATTTAAACAAAGTGAAAATATAATAACAAAGAATTACTCACACGGACACAATGTTTCAAGATAAATCCAGAATCCTTCTATTACTTCCAGCAAATAATTCAAATGATTACAAGTTTTCTCAATAGTCTATCATAATGGTTCAACTCTTTTTACTTTGATTCACAAAGTATTTATATAATTTTCTCTAAAAATATCTTGATTCAAATATCAATATTTATTTACAAATTATCCGAAAATTGTTTGCAAAAATAGATCTATAATATACGAAAATAAAACTGCTTAGGCCTTTTGGCACTAAATTCGAGGCTTCTAGTGATGACTCCATTGAAATGGATGTTGTTTTGTTGTTCCTAAAATTTTGCATCCTGTTGCGAAAAAACTAATGTCTGTTGTTAGAAATCTTTGTCTGTTTATTCGAGAAGTTGGCATATCTTGTCCCATATTTCTTCATATGGACTGGAATATTTAATTAACTTTCTAAACGTTTCATCCACTTTAGTGTATTTCTAAAAAGTGTGCTTAATTATAAACAGATGATTGCTCTCATGCTTAATTAATAAATCAAAACTTAAACCTTCAATGAAGGCTTTTCCTGTAATAGTTCCCCTGATCTTGGAAAATTTGGATTTATCTGTAGCAATAGCATGTAGCCTGCGTTGGTAGGGGAATGAGTTTGTCTATGATTCCTCTTAAGCTTGGAAGTCCTTTTCGATGCAGAATATTGAACTTCTTGTGAAATTCTTGAATGTTGGCTTCTAGATTATGACATTTATTTTCGAGTTGTAGCATAAGATTTATCTTAGTGAGAATCCTTATCACTTCTAATATTGTTTTAGTTCTGTCCTCTATTTCAAATTCTTCTAGGTCTTCCCTTGTATTTGAATTTAGAAATCTAATTAATAATGTAGCCTCTCCTAGTTTTTGACCCAGGTCTTTCTTTACCTTTGCAATCACTTCCTTCAATCTTTCCAATCGCTCCTCTTGTTCAAAAATGATTTCAATAGAAGGCCACAATTTGGTCATAGACTCATTAATATCTACCCATATGTTTTCCTCGCCCTCTGTAATGGTCTGAGCAATAGCAGTCTCATTTTCTAGAGACTCTATTCTTTGAGTTAGCCTATGAGTTTTCTAAATCTCTACTAAGTAAACACTATCAATCTTTAACTTCTACTCTTGGAGATTGTTGAGTTGAGCCTTCAGCTTCTCAATCTCTTCATATTTGGTGGAAAAAACTTCCAATTCTTTGGTTATGTTAGTTGCTGAGTCTCTAGACTTTGTTTCCAGAGCTATAGTTACTACAATAGAAGTCCCTGCAATTGGAGTTGTTGAAGTACCTACAAGAGAAGCTTCTTCTATAGGAGTAATTGTTGCCGCATTAGCTTGCTACTCTTTTTCCTTCAATAAACCTTCTAGTTCAGTCTTCATCCTCTCAAACTATAAGTTCTCTTCAACAATGATTTCAAACATGCTCTCCTTTTCCTTTTCCACTCACATATTTCTTTGGTCTGAGCAGCCCTAGTAAATAGACAGTTCAACCTATTTTCTTAATGCTTTATATCAACATTTTCTTTTAAATAATATCCCAAAAACTCTAACATTACTGGGATCATAACCCTAATTTAAAGCACTAGATAATCTAAATATTAATTTTAGTATCTTTGGCAAGTGATGATATCTTTTCAATTTTTAACTGAGATTGAATGTTATTCACTGAAACCTGCAACCTACATGTTACCATGGTTGAACTCATCAAGGTGGAGTAAATCATTTCTCCAGCTTATTTGTGGAGATCAATTTGGTCAATAGGATGGATTTGCTTAGTGTCAAAGGAAAAACTAGATTCTTTGTAATATGTTGCACTTTTTGGAAAAGGAACCTTAGTCTCTAAGAGTTCCATTTCAAACTGTCCCTTATGAGCATCTAATGCTGAGAGAACCCTGTGGTGGGAAGCTAAAGTTTGATTGCAAAACTCTCAATAAATAGCGGTCTTGAGTGCCTCATTATTCTTCTTAATTCCCTGTACTTAGAAAATATACTCTATTATGGAGTAGTGTGAGCTAGCTCTTTTGTTTGAACTGATTCTAATGGATCCCAAGTGACTAAAAATATAGGAGAGATTGAGAATGTTTCTTCAACTCTTGGTAATGTTGGAGCATAAGGACCTGATAAAACTAATCTAGTATGTTCCTATGAACTCTCTTCTTGAGATGCCTCTTCAAGAGGGTTATTTTTTTTCTTTTTATACATTATGAATTCATACTATTGAATTTCTAAAACAAGAGGGGAAATACTTTCCCTTGCCCTTTTTGCATGTTTCTCCTATGGTGTTGGAGTCTATGTTGTTGTAGAAATGAAAACATGCTCCTCTTCTTCCTGCAATGTGTTCTCCTTCCACTCTTCTTGCTTCATATATTGTTCGATCCCTAGTCTAGGCGTGTGTGCATAAGGAGTAGTTTTCTGTTCTACCCTTAGTTTAGAAGTAATCCCCAAAGAATCATAAAACCAGGTAGAACTCAATTTAAATTTCATTTTCTTGAAGAGCAAGTATGATAATTTTCTTATTTCTCAAGTGTTACATATAAAGGTCCAATTTGGCCCTTTAATTTAAACTAAGATTTCTTCTTAGCTGACACAAAGTGCAGCTCATCCATTTTTATCATCTGCCTAATATATTCAAGTGAAAAAATCATAATTGGTACAAACTAAGGTAGTTTGTATGGAGGCAACTAACATCCATATACATTAATCGTTGTATAATTTTGGTAAAAGTACCAATCTCCAGTCCTATTTTTCTCGCTGACATGTAGAATTCTCTTGATTTCAAGGGAAATCATAGGAACAACATCATTGTTAAGAAAACATGACATCATGTATAAAAACTGATTGGCTTAATCACTAAAGGAAAATTCACTGGTTTATTCCTTACCAATGAATCACAAATTGAGGATTACCCCACTCATCTAATTTATGCAATTGAAATTCGAATTTATATTCTTGATGGAATAAAAAAGGTATACAAGAACTAACTGATATTTTAAATATCCTTCTATTGAAAACTTTAGGAATTGATCATGTTTTTCTTAAAACAAAAACTCACTATAATTGAAGATCATGGAGGGTTTTTCAGTTCCTAAAAATACTGATAGAAATCCTAAAATAATATCATCTACCCACTAATCAGTTGGATAACCTAACAAACAAGAAACTACTAAGATAACTTGTTTGGTCATTTCTGGGAACATGGAAGAGGGGTATGGAGGATTTGTCCTAGGCAATTCTGCATTTTCATGTAGGAATAATTCAAAAAATTTAGCTCTTTGAGGAAAATTGAGTTTTCTTATATAATTCCATGAGGAAATCCATAAATAAAGGGTGCAGATAGGCTGAAGGTTTTACTTGAAGCATTTGGAATATCGATTTAGGAGATATAGTAAACAAAAGATCATTATTTTGAGCGATAATGGCTCTTTGTTTGGGGATGTATTTAAAATGGCACTAGGTCACAAATTTGGGGAAGAAATGGGTCATAGGAAGGAGGAAAATAATTTAAATGTCTTAAACCTTAAGCCTCCAAATTTTTTTGGGCTCAACATGCTGAAACCTGTGAACACTCCCAACAAAATTATGTTCAAGTTCATGCCCAATATTCTTAAATTTTCACCACTGCCTACTTGAAACTCGAACCCATATTAAAAATACTTATCTTCAAGGCTTTAACATAAAGAACATACTAGCCATCATGTTACGGATAGGATTTTTGTTCAAATTTTTTGTTTGTAACAATACCAAAAGAAAACATAAAGCAAGAAACGTAACCTAAAGATGATGGTGTAACACCCTCCTCCCACATCTACCCAAGCAACCAACCATTCGATGTAAACATGCGATGAAAGGCAATTATGATATGATTCGACCTCCTAAGTCATGTTAAGGAAGTGGAACCAATGGAAACACACCATACAGAAATTAAACATCAGCTACAAAACACTCAGGAACCAATCCAATACTTTAGACAACTTGTCTTGGGGTCCCACTGAGCTTTTGGACAATTTAAGGCTCAGTTACTCCCATGCTATAAGCATGAGGTGGACCAGAAACCTAAATTCGCTCCCAGAGATCTGCTTGCTAGTGACCAGAGACATAAATTGTGACTGCAATGCCAAAAACTCCGAGATTTGAGCCACTTTTTAAGGCTCAGAGCCCAGGTCACTGCCCATAAATGAAAAATATATGAAAATGAGTAAAATAACATGGAAATGACAATACTAAATCAAATATTATTTCAAGATATTGGCTAGAGCCCTACTAGCCATGATAGGCATTTCGTCAAACATATTGTAAATGTGTAATCTACAGGTGTAATTCAAAGTTCTGAGCATAGGGATCTCATACTTAACTAAGATTCAATAAGAACCATTGATGCCTCTACACATAAACTACCATTCTATCCATTAGGTCATAGATACATTGATCATTCAATTACAAGTAAAAACATGATGAAAGCTGCACATGACTGCTATCATAAAACACATACATAAGAAACATAATAGTAGCAGAAATACTCATGAAAATACAGTCGTGTAACCACATGTAAACGATCAAAATTATCATAGAAATACAAGGATAAATAACATTTCATTAATGATGCGAAATCCAAACCCGGGATGGGAATTCCTCATTCCACCCGACCATAGAATGGCTAAGCCAAATCTCTAGTCAGTCATTCACCCCCATGCCATATTCAAAGCATGAATGTGGGATCTCATATAACAGATCAATAAAAAATCATCTAGAGATTATAGAGGTCATCCACCTCAACCCATCAAATAGTGATTCCACCTTACAATCAGACATCAAAAAACCACCCTCAGATTTGTCTCCATCCAAGCATTACAGGGCTTCCAGAGCGTTTGTTCTAACCAAGGCTTCCAGGACTAGTAACTCAACCCACAATTGTCGATAGGATTCTAAAGTGTTTGTCCAACCAAGGCTTCAAAGACTAGTAACTCAACCCACCAAGGGCTTACATAGCGATTTTCCAACCAAGGCTTCCGAGACTAATAAATCAACCTAAGCTGTTACAGGGCTTCCAAAGAATTTGTTCAACCAGAGCTTCCAGGAACTAATAACTCAACCCAAGACAAGGAAGCATTAGAACCAACCAAAAATACATAATCACCATGGTTATCCAAGAAATGGAAAGGTTAAGCAATCCATTGTCGATCCACGCAATCCTCCATGCCAAAGACATATCACAACCAAGAAACCACATGCATGTGTCATGCATGCTAGAACTAGAGAAGGAGACATGCATGCAACTCGGTACCTATAAGAAAATATGATGTAGTTGCTGATCCCAGTGCCTTCTTGTGCTTTCCTACTCTTCCTTTGCTTTATTTCTCCAAGAATCCAAGTATGCCACACCCACTAAGAGTGCTTCAAGAAAAACTCCAATCTCCAAGAATATGAGAGAGAGAGATAATTATGAGAGTGCTCCAACACTAAATTGACGAAAGGTTAGAGAAATATTGCCAACTGATCCTCATAAACCTTTTTATGGTTGAGGCCTTTATTTTCTTCATTTTCCATTATTTTTCTTCGTTTTACTCCTCACATGCAACATGTGACCTTTCACCTCCTTTTTCTCCTAATTTCCATTATTTTCATAAATAATTGTGCCAAAATGCCATTTTTACTTTCAAAAGCCTTAGCCATTTCCTTTGCCAATTTCCTTAGCCATAAAAAATTACAAGTGATCCCCAACACTAGGATTTTTCCCAACATTCATCTTGGAATAAGTGTCCCATCTTCTGTGGTTATTATTTTTCCTTTTATTTACTTTTATTACATGGAAGGTTCACCAAAGATGTTACAGAACCCTCCCCTTTGGGGGAACACCATCCTCGATATTCAATAACACCTATAATGACAAAACTGTTGTAAGAAACACATACTACTAATGGAGCTTTATAACTTGGCTCGATGTAGTATTTATTATGATCACCCTACTCAAAAGAAAACCAACATAACATATAATATCATGACATCATAAAACATACCACATAGTGGAGATTTATAAAACAACTTGTGGCAGTATTTACATTAAAACATGTACCAAAAAATCCAAAACATATACCAAGACATCAAGCCAAGATTGCTTCTCCTCAACCGACAAACAAGGAAGGATACATAGCCCAAATCTGATCCTCCATCTCCCATGTAGCTTCATTGGGCCCAAAATGCTTCCACTGCACCTTAAATTGCTCAATCGCTCGATTCCACAGCATGAGAATCTTTTTCGTCAATATACATTGAGTCTCTAGTTAGAATTATCCATCTGGTTCCACATGCAATACAAACTACTCAATCATATGATTAGCATCCTTACCATATTTCTTAAGTGAAAATACATGGAAAACAATGTGGACTTTCATTGTTGGAGACAGTGCAAGTCGATAGGCTACTGGCCTAATCCTCTTAATGATACTGAAGGGTCCATAAAATTGTGGTGCCAGCTTGGCACATGATCCAATCCACCAAGAACTCTTCTTCAGTTTGATGGAAAAGTACACATGCTCCCCAACCTGGGATTCCTTCAACAACCTGTTTCTATTTGCATAACTATTATGCCTAGTGTTTCCTTTAGATTCTTCTTGATTACCTACATTTCATGTTCCATGTCTACCAACATATTTGGTCCAATCAATACCCTGCTAACCGGATCACTCTGACTAATAGGAGTATTGCAATGTTGCCTATACAAAGCCTCAAAAGGACTCATCTTCAATGATTCCTCATACCCATTATTGTACGCAAAATCTACCAAAGGGAGATACTCTTCCCACTTCCTCTGTTGATGCATCACATAAATCCTCAACATGTCCTCTAATATCCCTTTGACCCTCTCTATCTGCCCATCTGTCTATGGATGATAAGTCGTACTAAAGGCCAACTCTGTGCCCAAACCTAGAAATAACTCCTTCCAAAACTTAGAAGTGAACTTCGCATACCTGTCTGACACAATCTTCTTCAGAATGCCATGCAATCTAACCACATCTCAGATGAATACCTATGCTACATCACTAGCTTAGAATGTAGACTTCACCGAAATTATATGTGCAACCTTCATCAACCCGTCCACAATAACCATAATGGAATCATATTATTTCACTATCTTCAGCAACCCCATGATGAAGTCCATGGAAATGGCTTCCCATTTCCACTCTGAAATTGTAATTGGATGTATCAATCCACCTTGATGTTTACACTCTACTTTCACTCGCTGACAATCGAAACATCCAGCAACAAACTTTGGTACATCCATCTTCGAATTCAGCCAATAGTATAATCTCTTCACTTTTGTCAGTGCCTTTTGATACCCTAAGTGACCCGAATACAATTTTGCTTGAAACTCTCTCAAGATCACCTTCTTGAGCTCGTTGTTATCTGGTACATATATCCTATCTCAGAACCTGACCAATCCATCTACTGTAAGACAATAATCCATACCCTGTGCACCTGCACCTATACCTGTACCTGTAGTTGTGCTTGTACCATTACCTTTACCACTACCTGTACCTGTACCCACATCCTGTTGCAACTTGTGCACAATATCCATATACCTGACATCCTCGTGACCTGCTTGACATATCCTCTCCTGTAATTCTGTCCCATAGGAGCTCATAGATGCTATGTGATTTACATGTACCCTTTTCCTGAGAGCATCCTCCACCCTGTTCTCTTTACCTTTAATGTACATTGTTAGCACCTAAATCTACCTTAGGCTAAAGGAAGGAAAAATTCAGGGTAACCACAAACCACGCTCAGTCTGGTAGCCAGCCCTACCAGAACAGGAGAGGGTTCTCTCCATGTCACACTCAGTGAATAAACAAACGATATGGTCTGAGATGACTTGCAGTGAAATATTGATTTTAGGCTAGTAAACAAATATGGATACAATAAATAATTTTGTATAAATGACTGAGTTTCTGGGATATATGAGACCAATGAACAGTATGAGCAGATAATTTAACACAAAGGCACAGATTACTTTGTGAGGCAAGACAAGCGGAAAGTCTAGCAATTAAATTTGAAATAATGTGGAATGGAAATATTGTTTAGGAGGGTGAAAAGGGCATGAACGACATGAATCCTTTTCAAACAGAAGAAGAACACAGAACATGAAATTTTCTCACAGGCAGAGCAATAAACATGAATTCTACCTTATCTTACTTAACAAATTTCACCGGAAATGAATATGAATGAACTATGAAACATAACAAAATACATATGAAACATAAAGAGAACACATTTGCTACAATGACAACCACATGAATCTCATGAAACAAAGCCGTTTCCTTTCATTAATCCTCTGTCAAAATATACAATGAAGAACTGGGTTTCTCTCCCACAGTCTCCCAGAAATTACAACCAACCCTTTGCAAATGGTTTGCATACAATAAATAGACTATGCCATGAGGAAATAGAATGACAAAGAGTTGGGGAGTTTTTCGAATCATTACAAAGTGGAAGTGGAAAGCCAACCATTAGTGACAGGTGCAGCATTACAAAAATGACAAATGGCATGGGTGACTGCTCGCCTTCCCTTGCCACTTGGATAGAAGCCAACCTTTAGTGGAAATACTTTAAATTTTGCCTTAGGTGCCGAAAAAAGTGTAGTGTAAATGAGCGGGCCCACTTGGAGAAATTCGCGAAGCGAAATGTCGCGGAGTGGAAGTGATTTTGGCCTTTTTCTCTATATGCACCATGCCCAAATCTATATGCGCCGCGCCACTTCAGAGGTAATTTGGGGTACCTGCTATAGTCTAAATTGTGCCCAAGTGTGCTTGTTGGAAAGCACTACCAATCTACTTTCCAACCCAAGTGGAATTTCTAAATTTGGTGCTCATTTGCCCCTCCAAAACTTCATTCTCCCAAGACTACTTCCTGTGTGTCAAAATAGGGGCAGAGATGTCATTTTTTGAGTGTTTTTGACCTCCTGGGGACTCAAAACTTGCCCAAACTTCTTCTCCATGCACCAACAGGCATGATTTTTCATGGTGAATCCAAAAATACAAGCCATTTTTTATTTGGAGCACAGGGAGAAAAACCCTGAGTTGTGCCCAAAAAATTGTCATGTGACCAAAATTTCCCCAATTTTTTTGAAATTTGGGCTGGAGATCCCCTATGAAGTGCTATGCTGGGCCACAAAGGCTTCAGCCAAGATTCAGAGCTGATCTTGCTCTTTTTGACTCTTTTGCATTTTTGTCGCTTTGCTCAATTTTACCTTCAAACTCCTTATCTGAGCCTCTGAATTCATGTTCCATGCCTTGTAGTGATAAACCATCTGCCTCAATATGGTTTTGTCCTTGTCGGCCTTCTCTAGTAGTCTCTCAAGGTGGATGTTGATGCGCTCGAGCCAAGACTCTCGGTCATTGTTAATCTCTTGCTCTAATGGAGTGAGCTCAATCCTCCTACGTTGGGCAGCCGGATGTTTTACCGCTCCATGATCTCATGCTGGTCCTCGAGCAGTTTGTTCCTATGCTCTAAATACCTGATAATCCATTTGGCCCTCTCCAAATTGAGTGACAAGTCTTGGATCTCCGTTTTCTACTCCTGGACGGTCCTCCTAAGTTTAGCACTCTCCACATTTGTATCATCATCCTGAATGAGGATGAAGTCGACCTCTTTTTCACCTGATGGCCCCTCATCATGCATGGGCTTCTTGCCCTTGTCCTATACCTGTGTTGCCGATGTCGGAAGCAAGGCCCCTTCCACCCCGGGTGGGGATAACACTCGCTTTGCTACTACAAATAAATGCCTACTGCCTCTCTGATATGTGATGAATACTGGCATAGTAGTGGTCTCATGGCGCCCATACTAATGAGAAGGACCACCTATCTCATGCTCAACCTCTGATAATACCTGTGAAGTGCTGAAGAGGTCACAGGAGATGAAGTCATCCCAAGTAATGTCCTGTAATCCCAGCTGATGATCCACCAAAATCTTAATAAGGCCAAAATGATAAACACTGTTAAGTTGCTGCTGAGGGGTCTTGTGCTGCATGAAGGTGTTCATCCTCTCTATGTTCCTGCAAAGGAATATGATTTCATCATCCATACCTCGGTAAAGTGCAGAGCAACCTGATGTGATAGGCATATAAACAAGAGAACCTCCCCTCACAGCTGAAATATTTCATGATCAACTTCATGAGTGGAGCATATTCATCTTTCAAATATCTGAATGGCAAAACTCTTTGGAGCTGCCTCAAGAAACTAGCCTTAATGTAAGGCTCATAATGCTACCGATCCACCTTCTGTTTCTTGTGCCACTATTCTCCAACATTTGGTATGCCGGTTGCTAATGAGACAGTTTCGGGTGTCAGCGTGAAGGTGACCCCAGCCAAGATAGAGTGGTCTCCATGTAGGTGAAGCACAAAAATACGGGCCAAATCATGATGAACTCGAACACTAGCTACCTTTTGACAAAACTCCAAAGATGACAAATGCTGGAAACATGACATAGAAAGAGGGTAAGCCTACAACTTTGTGAGGGTATTTGGCTCATCCCTAACATGTTTGCCACTTTTTTGATGTTTGTGGGGAGCATGTTCTTCCGAGGATGAATCACTTTGTGGTTCCATCTCATACTTCGATGAATGCTCAGATGCCATGACTGCTGTATGTGTATTTTGCTTGGATTGCTCTTTGATGATGCTATGAAACTATGTGTTGTTGTGATATCTACCACCAAGGGGAACAATGCAAAAAGGGAGTGTTAGGAAGGGGAATAATATGATGGGGATAGGGGTTATGGGGGGAAATTTTGTTCAGGGATATGTAGGAGGGTTTGGGGATTTTACAAGGTAGGATTTTGGGGTTTTACATTGACAAATAAGAGGAGGGGATAGGGAATAGGGGTTTGGTAATATTTTAGGGTAGGGAAAATAGGGAAAAATGGGATAGGGGGAAGGGAACAATGGAAAGAGGGGGAAAATGAGAGGTGAAAGAGGAGCCTTGGCATCAACACCACAATTTTGCAACCCTAGAGCAATGGTTTTGATGATTTCAAGTGGTAGGGTTTAGGCGTTTTTTCTTGCAATTATAAATGGTCATAAACCATCATCACATTCATAAAAATACATGAGCCACCAATATTTAGACCGTACCTATCAATTTGATGGGGTTCAAAGGCGATTTGATGCAATTTGGCACAATTTCGAGCCTTTGTGGGTGTGCACCATGTAGCAAACCCAGTGCATTGCGCTCTATGT
This sequence comes from Pinus taeda, assembly GCA_000404065.3. Lineage (NCBI taxonomy): Eukaryota > Viridiplantae > Streptophyta > Pinopsida > Pinales > Pinaceae > Pinus > Pinus taeda. The sequence goes on from APFE030577768.1 coordinate 14,765, forward strand.
GTGCACCGTGCCCTTGTATTTTTACCACTACGGGGTCGCGCTCTGTGCGCCGTGCTCTCTATGTGCGCCACGCCCCTCTGTGTGTGCACCGCGCTCCTGAAAATGACTCCAAACCTACCTAAATGCGTGCTAGCTCTCTCACAAACTTTGCAATGCTTCTTTATAACCTTGACTTGCATAATGACTTTGTTTCCTTGTGGAAATTCTTATATAAAGACTTTGAAGTCATGGGTTAAATTTTTACTTCTTCAAAACCCACTCTGCTAATGTCTTGTTTTGGCACTTTTTCCCTGATTTAAAGCAACACTAAATTTCACTTTTCTCTTTGAATTTTTAGCTAGAATGATGAAATTTTCGGCACTTTTTTATAGGGGTTGTATGACAGGGAATTTGGCCACAGAAACCATGACTGCGCCTGAAGAGATCAAGTGGAGACTTTTTTGAAAATTATCACAAATGACACACTGTTTGAATTTTCTTCAAAACAGAGTTTTGAAGAACTGTCGTAATCTGTCAAAATGACGATGAAATTCTTTGAATCACAACTTTGTAAGGGCCTCCCTCTAGCCTGTATGGATTTATTGGACATGGTTGAAGACCAAATTGATTAATCCCTAGAACTAATGACTGAAAATGACTCTTGTCCATTAAAAGATCAAACATTGAGTGTCATGGACTTTAGTGAACCTCGACAAAAGACCTAAGCCAGCAGGTGCCAGACATGAGGGTAACTGACTAACAGGACCTTTTCCGTCAGAACATGGCATGCCCCTAGAGGAATGCAACTGAGTGAATGGAGCGAGACTCCTAAAAATGAAATGCAAAAATATTTTTGATCTCTGATGGAGGACTGACAAGACCGACTCTAACATTGGCTCCAATGGGAGATGGTAGCTCCTTGGAGGTGCCAAGAACAACAGATCTTTGGAAGAGCTAGAAAATGCCTTCATCCATTGGGCTATGGAATCATTATTTTGACAAACAACACAAGACTCTGACTCATTTATGAAACTAAAATTACCAAAAAACTAACTCAAATTTGACATTGAAATGACTTGAAGAATAACTTGACAAACTCTAACCAAACTGAAATAAAATGGTATTTATAGTGACAGTGGAAGCAGCATCAATAACTCAGAAATGGTACCGCTTGAGCAGTCGACCATTGATCGGCCCTCCTGGACAATCTTCCGCTTTCATTTCCTTCAGAAGAAAGGCATTCTCACCCCGATATGCTGCAACCTTGAAGGGACCTTTCCAGAGGTTCTTGAACTTACCATGCTTACCTTTTTCCTCATTCCTTGCATCCCACTTCAGCACCACATCATCCAACTGAAATTTGTCCGCCTTTGCTTTTCTGTCATAAATTTTCTTAATCTTCTCCTACAACTTGGATGTGTTCTAGAAGACTTCTTCTCTGGTCTACTACAAGTGGACCATTTGATTCAACCTTCTCTGCACAGGATCATTTTCACTATCGGCCTCCTGAAGAAGTTTGACTACCGGGGCAGCGAGAGAGGTAGGAAACATTGTATCAACTCCATAAACAAGCTCAAAAGGTGATGTACCTATGGATTTCTTCTGACTGACCCGATCTGCCCAAAGTGCATTGACCAACCTCTTATGCCAACTTTTCTTGTTTATTTCCAGCAGCTTCTTGATGATGTTGACCAATGATTTATTAGAAGACTCCGCCAATCCATTGCCTTGCGGATGATAGGAAGTTGAGTGACCCAAAATGATGTGATATTTATGAAAAAAATCTACCATCCCCTTTGATTTGAAAGCTGCTGCATTATCAGTGATTAACTTATTCGGGCAACCAAAGTGAGACAAGATGTTATTTTCAAGGAATGAAATAATTACTGCATTTGTAGCTTGTCTAGTGGGAATTGCCTCGATCCATTTTGTGAAATAATTTGTCGCTATGAGGATCCATCTATGCTGACCAGAAGAAGTGGGATGAATTTCACCAATGAAATCCAACCCCCATTGCTGAAAAGGAGCACTCACCTCAATGGGCTTAAGTGGAAAAGGCTGTAACTTCTGCCTTCCTTCGAAAATCTGACACTTATGACAGCTCTTGACCATCTTATATACATCAGTGAACAATGTCAGCCAATAGTATCCCACTCTCAGAATTTTATTTGTTGTTGATTTCCAAAAAAGGTGACCACCACAGTCTCCCTCGTGGCAATCCTTCATGACCTTCTTTGCTTCTTTTTCCACCGAGATCTTTCCAATAGAGTGTAGAATTTAGAATGCAAAACTTGGCAGCCTTTAATTTGAGTGTTCTAGCTTTGTTTCTAGTCATGCTGGGTGGTGGTGACAAATTTTTAAGAACATATATGATATCTGAATACCACGGAGAAAAAACAAACATTTCATATACCTGAATTGACGATCCTTCCTCATTCTCATCGGACATAGCAGCGATCAGATTTATGTCTAAGGCATGCAAGTTTGACTCAGCCATTAACTTTGCCAATCCCTGTCCTTTAACAAGCTTTGTGGACTTTATTTCCACATCATATTCCAAAAAAGATGCAATCCACTTGCCTCATCTTCCTTCTGGATCGATCTACACTAAAACATCTTTGACAGCAGCGTTAGGAACATAGGCCAAAATATGAGAATGTAGAATACATACCCAAAAATATTTCAATGCTTTCACAAGTGCAAGGGCTTTCTTCTCAATGATGTTGTATTTTAAGGCTGCATCTCTTATAGCTCTGCTGAAGAATGCAATGGGTCTTTCATGATCATCTCTTTTCTACAATAACACAGCTGCCAGAGTGTGCTCCGAAGCAAATGAAAACAATATAAAATCCTGAGTGTAATCCGGGCTGACTAGAACTGGAGCTGAAGAAAGAGCCAATTTGACTAAATTGAAAGATTTTACAGCCTCCTCCGTCCTTCTCACTTGGCTGTCCTTATTAAGCATGTTTGTAATCTCTCTTAGGTGCTCAGCAAGATTAGGTACAAAGCAGCGTAGAAAATTCATTTTACCATTGAAATATTGAATCTCTTTCTTATTCTAGGGCAGATCGATTTGTTGAATTGCTTGTACACGTGCTAGGTCAATACGAATGCCATCTTTTGAGATAATGTTCCTGAGCAGTTTTCCTTCCTCCATGGCGAACAAGCTCTTTTTCGAATTCAGCGACAGGCCATATTTTCTGTACTTTTGAAAGACAATTTTTAGATGGTACATGTGCTCTTCATCAGATTTGGAAAACATTGTCAAATCATCTAGGTACACAACCAAAAATACATCCTTTTCATTCGCAAAAGCCAAGTCCATTGCACGCTGAAATGTGGCACCTATGTTCTTCAAACTGAAAGGCATTTTAGTGTAACGAAAAGTTCCCCATGGAGTGGTGAACGTTGTCTTGTCTCGGTCATCTTGATGGACAGAAACTTGGTTATATCTGGAATAACCATCAAGTACTGACATACGAGATGCTCCCACTACTCGCTGAAGTATATGGTCCATTTTGGGCAGTGGATAGTTGTCTTTCAACGAAACTTTATTGAGATTTCTAAAATCAATGCACAAGTGAATCTCACCTATCTTCTTTCATACAAGCACCAAATTAGAGATCCAATCCGAAAATCTAATTGGAACAATGATTCCTGATTTGTACAACCTGTTTATCTCCTTTTAAATTGATGGTAGCAGCTTAGGATTTAGCCTTCTCAACTTCTGTCTGAAAGGTTTCTGATTGGGCTTAATGGGTATAGTGTGTTGAATTATATTGGTACCATATGTCTTTAAGTCAGAATAGTCCCAAGCAAACACATCTGCAAATGAAGATAGCAAACTGATATATTTTTCCTTGATTTTTGGTGGCAATGCTTTAGAGAGTGTCACCATTTTAGGATTAGCAGTTGCTCCGACATTGACTTCTTCCACACCCTTCTCTATTGGCTGCAATGTTGGTTTGTGGGATACATTATCTTGATCAAATATTTCTTCTAAAGGTATCAAGCCTTTAGGAATAATGTTATTCTTTAGCTGCAACACGTCCATTTCATTGATCTACACATCATTTGTACCATTACCTTTACCATCATCATTTTCTACATCAATTGAGGTTTCTTCGAACTTACCTTTGTTTTGCAGAAAATCATCAATCTCCTCATCATCTTGGAAAACTTGCCAATATCTCTGATTGTCCGGGATGGTCGGACGATGCTTGACATGGATTTCGAATTTATTACTATAATTCATTGGGATCTTCAAACTATTTGTTGCCTTAGCAAGAGCATCAGCAATGCTATTTTGTATACGAGGCACAGATATCAAGGTATATTCTGAAAATAATTTTAGGATGTCTAGAACTGCATTACGGTAAGCCTGCATCCGAGGATGCTTTGCTTGATATTCACCTCTGACCTGCTTAATCACCAATTCGGAGTCACCATATACTGCAATCCTCTTAGCATTCAGCTTTCTTAGAATCTTTAGGCTAGCAATCAGAGCTTCATACTCAGCTTCATTGTTTGAACAATCAAAAGCCAACTTGTAAGAGCATACCTGCACGTTACTAGGCACTTTGTTAAGGGCAGAGAAAGGACTGTGTACCCAAATTCAAATTCCAACGCCATCATTTCCCATTGCTCCATCGAAATCCATGGTCCACGAACCTTCTTCCTCCTCTTGCAAGTGTTGAAAATCTGTTTGTTGTGCTTTGTCTACTTGTTGTCCATTACTTTCAGCTGATTTCTCAACGGTGTTCTGTTGTTCTTATCATTCTCTCTTTAAAACTCCTCTGAAATTTTCTATTATATCTAGAATATCATCTGCTTCTACTAATTGACTATCGATATCATTGAAACTATCAGAATACAAAACAAAAGACTCTAAATCTGTATGTACATAATTAATTAGGATTTATTGGTTTCTCCTTACTTGTAATCATGTATTTCATTTTTTATTCCCGATACAGTTTCCTCATTTGGCCAAACAACGGAATCATTGCATAGGAGAAATCTAGTTTAGTGTCCCTTTCAATTTCGCTACCCAAGACCTGGAAAGAAGCATGCCAAACCTGGGAGGAATATCTGCTACAACAATATCCATCAAAACATTCTTCATTGGGAGTTGATCCAGACTCACAACGAAGTCTTTGATGAGCCCGATACATCTTACTCTGCTGGAATCAAACGAATAGAGATCATGGTATTGTCGGGTGATGTCTAGACCCAGCTTATCCATGATAGCCTTGGGCATGAGATAGTGAGAAGCTCCGGAATCGAACATGGCATTATGTAACACAAAATCATGCAATCTTAAACTAATATAAAAAGGTGGCACATCACTGTGAGGAGACTCACCATTCGATGCTGGCCCACAAATCATTTCGGGTTAATCATCTTCGACATTCACCATGTCGTACATTGGGTCCAAATTCAAAATTTTAGATACTTGCCCTCTATAACTACTGTTCCTCATTCTTTCAGTCAAGGGAATAGATATCTTCAATTTAGAAATTTCATTATCTAAATTAAAAGCGAGAATCTTTTCTACCTCTTTGACTGGGATTTCTTTCCTTTCCTTTTCTTTTGATGCAATTGGATGATTTGATTGTTATGTTGATGGTGATTTGCTGCTATCCGGACCAACCACCTCCTTTCCTTTCGTTTCTGTAACTGATGAATCATTCTTTGATGTCTCACCACCCTTCCTTTTCTGAATTGGTTTAAACGACACGTCTCTGTTTCTAAGTGAATATCGTTACTGTTGGGCGGACAGAGCATTCATATAACCTCTTTGGTACTCATCTGATTCTTCCTCCAAAACGGTGTCATTTTCTAGAATGAAATCTGCATCTTTGTGTACAGCCAAACTTTCTACATACTCCTCATCCTCGGTAATATAAATAGGCAAATCATCAGGAGTAAAGAGGTGGTTTTCCTCATCTATTATATTCCTATCCTCATCTGACTCCGGTCCGTGCACAAAATTTCGCTGCAAAGGTGGCTGTACTAGCTGCTGTGCTGTCTGCTCTTGAGCTCACTGATCTCTTTGTCTTATTCTATTTTGTCGCTGTTGCTGGCCACAGAAGTTAGGATTTCTAACTTGTGGCTCAGGTTTGCCAAGTTTCACGCTTTCAAGCATCTCCTCTACCTTCCGGAGTAATTGATCTACCGAGGGAGACTCTTCTTTTACAGTGACTTTCTTTTCTGCCTTTGCTCTAGCCCTCTTGGTCAGCAGATTTGCTTCAACGCTAACCGCTATCTTCTGCATGTCTTACATTGTGGCCAGTTCTCTCTCTCTTAATTGATATGCCATGTCAGCATCAAAACCATCTGGAAACTTCACCATGGCTAGCCCCATAGGTGGCCTTAGATGATCGGGAATTTCATTATAAACTGAATTGAATCTAATGCAGTAGTCTTGTACCGACTCACCAACGTTTCTTTTGATTTTCTCATATTAGGCCAAAATTTGAAGAGGATTCTTTTTCACTTCCCAACGGTTTAAAAATTGTCTTTGTAGGTCGGCCAAGGTAGCGATACATGCAGTCGGCAAACCTCTGAACCATTTCCTCACTTCACCTACAAATGTCTAGACAAAGAGTCTCATTGCCACATTCTTTGCATCAATCTCATGAAGTACATAGAAATCTGCCATTCTGTCCACCTGTTCCTGAGTAGTAATGC
>APFE030577777.1:0-17282 GCA_000404065.3 Pinus taeda
GGGAGGTGGGGAGAGAAGGGGTGGTATGGGGAGTGATGGGAGTGGGAGAGAAGGGGTGGGAGATTCAAGAAGAGAGGAGGATAGGGTGTGAGAGAGAGTGAGGTAGATATATGTTGGGGGAGAGAGTTGGAGGGCAACAAAGAGGAGGAGGGGGAGAGGGAGAGATAGAGTGAGAGTGGGAGAGGGAGAGAGAGTTGGAGAGGGAGAGGTAGAGGAGCAAGGTGCGAAGAGAGGGACAGAGAGGGAGAAGGAGAGAGGAAGGGAGGCAGAGAGAGAGAGAGGAAGGGAGGCATAGAGAGAGGGAGGGATGCATAGAGAGAAGGGGTGGTAGGGGGAGAAATGGGAGGGGGAGAGAAGGCGTGGGAGATAGGAAGGAGAGGATGACAGGGTGAGGGAGAGGGGGAGGTATAGATAGGTGGCGAAGAGAGGCAGAGGGGAACAAAGAGGGAGAGGGGGAGAGGGAGAGAGTGAGAGAGAGGGGGAGAGGGAGAGAGAGAAAAATAGGGATAGGAGGAGGCGAAGAGAGTGGTAAAGGGAAAGGTAGAGAGAGAGGGAGAGGGGGAAGGGTAAGGGAGGAGGAGAGGGAGGGAGAGGGAGAAGGAGAGAGGAATGGAGGGAGAGACAAAGGGGGATGTATGGGGACAGAGAGGGAGAGGGAGGGAGAGGAAGAAGGAGAGAGGAATTGAGGGAGAGGGAGGAGGAGAGAGGAATGGAGGGAGAGACAAAGGGGGAGGTATGGGGACAAAGAGGGAGAGGGAGAGAGAGGGAGGGAGGGTGGCGGAGAGAGAAGGGTTGGTAGGGGGAGTGATGGGAGGGGGAGAGAAGGGGTGGGAGATGTCAGAGAGAGGAGGATAGGGTGATGGAGAGGGGGAGGTAAAGATAGGTCGGGGGAGATACAGGGATGGGAATAGAGAGTGGGAGGGGGAGAGGCAGAGAGACTGAGATGGGGAGAGGGAGAGAGAGAGAAGAAGAGGGATAGGGGGAGGGAAGAGAGTGGGGGAGGGAGAGGTAGAGAGAGAGGGAGAACGGGAGAGAGGGGGAGGGAGAGACAAAGGAGGGGATGGGGAGAGAGAGGGACAGAGAGACCGGGAGGGGGGTGAGAAAGAAGGGGTAGGAGGGAAGGGATATAGGGAGAGAGGGAGAGAAAAGGATAGAGATGACGAGAGGGATATGGCGGAGAGGAAGAGGGGGGAAGGGGGGAGAGAGAGGGAGAGAGAGAAAGGAAGGGTGAGGGAGGGGTGGAGATAGGGAGATAGTGGGAGAGACAGAGAGACGGAGAGGGAGGGAAGGCAAAGAGAGAAGGGGTGGTAGGGGGAGTTATGGGAGGGGGAGAGAAGGGGAAGCTCTTAATAATTTTTTATAAATTCTAATCGTTAAACCATAAACCCCTAACCCGATACGCTAAACCCTAAAAAATAAACCATAAAAACTAAACCGTAAGAATTTTAGAACATTTTTAAAAGCATTTTGTAACTTTTATTTATGTTTTTGTTAAAATAATTTAATAAATTGTTATAAACCTTAAACCATATAACCTATAACCAAAACCCAAAAACCTAAACCCTGAACTGTAAACCCCAAGCCCTAAACCATAAACCATAAACCCTAAGAATTTTATAATAGTTTAAGAATAATTTTGTAACTTTTATTTAAGTGTTTACTAAAACAATTTACTAAAGTGTTACAAACCCTAAACCATAAATTCAAAACCCTAGACCCTAAACACAAAAACATAAACCATAAACCCCAAAACTTAAACCCTAAACCCTAAACCCTAAACCCTAAACCCCAAATCCTAAACCTTAAACCGTAAACCATAGACCCTAACCATTTTATAAAATTTCAAAAATTATTTTTTAACTTTTATTTAAGTGTTTATTAAAAGAATTTACCAACATGTTGTAGACCCTAAACACTAAACCCTAAACCTAAACCCAAAACTTCAAAACTTAAACCATAAAACCTAAACCCTAAACCTTAAATCACAAACCCTAAACCCTAATCTTTATATAACATCTTAAAAAGTAGTCTGAAACTTTTATTTGAGTGTTTATTAAAAGCATTTACTATAGTCTTGTAAACCCTAAACCCTAAATAATAAAGCCTAAACCCTAAGCGTTAAACCCTAAACCCCAAACTGTAGACATGAAACCCTAAACCCTAAGCATTTTATAACATTTTAAAAAGTGTTTTGTAATTTTTATTTAAGTGGTTATTAAAAGAATTTACTAAAGCATTATAAACCCTTAACCCTAAACTGTAAACCAAAAACCCTAAACCCTAAACCCTAAACCCTAAACACTAATGTATTTCGCCAAGAGATAAAATATTCTTTGAGAGTTGAGAGTTAAATCAACATGAAAGTTAAATTCCTTGATATGTTTCCTATGTTACAATAGATTGTTGCTTCTGAAGCAAAAATTGGTGCTTCAAGGAATCTACAATTTCAAAAACACAGAATTCATAAACAGTAATTTGGATTCCTTCCACCATATTTTTATCTGGAAATATTGATGTCCTATTGTTCAAATCTAAGATTTACTGATGTTCTATTGTTCAAATCTAAGATTGTTGTGTTATCCAGTCAAAGGTAGGCAAATTGTTTTTACAAATTCAACATGTATTTCTTTTTACAATATTATTTTCAGTATAGTTTTGTTTAACCCTATCTAATTTTATTATATTGAGACTATGGAGTTATTTAACTCTAATATTTATCCTATCTAGATTTCTAATTTTAGGTGGCATTTTGTTATCCCCGAAAAAGATTTCTTGATTTCAGCTCATTATATCTATGTTGATTATATTTCAAAGAGGTTTATCTATCTATTATATTTAAGCATTCCTTTTTCATGATGAAACCCATTTAGTTCAAGGTAAATTGTATTATTACTCATCCCTTGTGATTTCAGCTCATTATATCTATGTTGATTATATTTCAAGGAGGTTTATCTATTTACTATATTTAAGCATGCCTTTTTCATGATGAAACCCATTTAGTTCAAGGTAAATTGTATTATTACTCATCCCTTGTTCTTCTCCAATCTCTAATCCATCAAAACCCTAGTTCTTTCATTTCTACAATTTCTTTCATTATTGTTAATTTTTTTCAGCGTTTTTTGGGAAGAATTTCATTTTGGTCTCATCTCACCCTCCATTATCACAACAAGAATGAAAGAAAACGTTTTTGTTGCTCGTTGAAGAAATCCTGGGGATGACAAATTGTCATTTCAAATTGTAGTCGAGTCTCAAACCAGGCCAAATAAGATCGCACTATGGCCCAAATTGCAAATACCCTCCCTAAACTTTGCTAAATCATTTTTACAAATGGAGTACATATTTATAGGATTAAATAGTTTCTCCATTATTAATATCATTAAGTTTTGTTTTGTTTAAGTTCATCTATTCTATTATATCGAGATTTTCTACTAGTTTTGTTTTATAAAGAAAACAACCACGTTTAATTTTTTTAATATTTTTTTGGTTGAAAATGAAGCCACATTTGAAACCATTTCAATTGGAAGTTCTAAACAAACCTATTTAAAAATATATAATGTAACCGACTACTATATATGGTTAAAAAAAATGCAGTTACGTTTCGTCATTTTTTTGGTTTAGAATGAAGTCAATTTTGGTACCATTTAAATTGAAAGTCAAGCACATTTCCAAAAATATAATACTATATGGTTAAAAAAGAATCTACCATTTAAATTGAAAGCCAAACACATTTCAAAAAATATAATATAATCCACTACTATATGGTTCAAAAAGAATGCAACTACGTCAATTGAAAGTCTAACACATTTCAAATAATATAATGTAAGACGCTACCATATGGTTCAAAAGGAATACAACCACATTTTCATCATTTTTTGGTTTTCAATCATTTTTTGGTTTAGAATGAAGCCACGCCATTTAAATCGAACATCAAGCAAATTAGAATGTAATGGGGTAGCCAAGTTTTAATATTTATCTTCATTTTGAAATTCATTTTTCTCTAATCTTGATAAGGGTTTTTATTTTTGTCTAATTCTTGTAAGTGGTGATAAGTAATAGGTAAGTTAAATTTTTAATAATAATTTGGTCAAAACGAATTTTAAGAAAAGTTTAAACACCTTATTTAGATATACAAAAAAGTTAGATGTTACAATTTCATTCGTTCATGTAGTGGGGACAATGAGCATATGTTAGCATCTTTCAATTTAAACCATAATATCAAAATGATTAATTAAAAAAATAATTTACATGACCAATACCAAAGGGGACCCCTATTGGTATAAAAATTAAAATTTTCAAATTTTAATACAAAAAATTAAAAAAATTGATATAGAATAACATAAATTAAATAATAATAATGATTAGTATGTTAGTTTAAAAATAACAATAATTTGTATAATAAATTATGAACTTTTTGTATTGAAAAATATATTTTATATTTTTTTTTAATAATTGACACATTGAAATTAAAATTAAATTTAAAAAAAAAAACCTAAAAAACAAATAAAGAAATGTTTAATCAATAAATAAAATTCATATATGTTATATCTACATTAAAAATAAATAAATATATATTTAAATAAATAAAAATTACATTACTTATTAAAAAATAAGAAAAAAGAAATGAAGATCAACCAAACAACAAAAGTCCACCATAAAACAAAGGAAAAGTGGAAAGAAGAAAGCACAAGAAGTCGATGAGCGTGCAGTTATAATAAATCAAAAAAGCGCCGTAAAAACCGGGAGAAAGATTCTAAACATAAAATGAAGAAAGCAAAAACACAGTCCCTAAAAAAGAAAGCACAAAAAAGTGAATGACTGTGCATATGTAATAAAGCAAAGAGAAAAAGGAAGGATTCTGAAACAGTAGAGTATCACGGAGCCATTAACGCATTAACGGAGAAAAAGGAAGGATTTAGCTATTCATGAATCTATTTTAATGAATTAACGCATGCATCTGTGTGTGTTTAGAAGGGAAGAAGCCATTCTATTAGGCTTCTGCAAGGCCTCACCGCTACTTCTTCATCCATTCTGTGCAGCTGTGTTTATTTGGCGAAGCGATATAATGTTTTTTGAGAGTTGAGAATTTAATCAATAGAATATTGTTTTGCCAAGAGATAGAATATTATTTGAGAATTGAGAACTAAATCAACATTAATCGAAGGCTTCCTATGTTACAATAGGTCGTTGTTGCTCGAGCTGAAATTGGTTCTTCAAGAACTCTACCATTTCAAAATCAAGGGCAAGCGAATTCATAAACCCTGCCAAACGATTTCAATTGTATTGTTGGTGGAGCGGAAATTGGCTCTTCAAGAAATCTACCATTTCAAAAACACGGGCAATCGAATTCATAAACCCTACCAAACGATTTCGATTGCATCCACCGTCTTTTCATCAGGCAAAACTGATGTTATGATTTTCTAATCTAAGATTGTTGTGTTATCGAGACAAAGGTAGTCAAATTGTTTTTACAAATTCAAGATTATTTGTTTTTACAAAACTAAATGCAGTTTGTACAATATTGTAATTTTGTTTAACCCTATTTAATTTTATTATATTGAGATTCTGGAGTTGTTTAGCTCGCATCTTTGTTTTAAGTAGATTTTTGATTTTAGGTGGCATTTCGTTATCTCGGTAAAAGTTTTTTGATTTCAGTTTATTTGTTGATTTAAGCTCGTTTTTATCTATGTTCATTATATTTCATGCAATCATTTTTTATTTCAGTTCAGCATTTATTGAAATCCATCAAAACCCCAGTCCTTTCAATTCTACAATTTCGTTAATTTCTGCAATTTCTTCAGCATTTCGCGAAGTATTTCGTTTTGGTCTGATCTCACCCTTTATTATAACAACAAGAATGAACGAAAAAGTCGTGGTTGAAGAAATACTTGGATGAGAAACTGTGATTTCAAATTGTTGCTAGTCAGAACACTCACAGATCTTACTTCGATGCTTTCCGTCCTTAAAAACTTCGTTTCGTCCATCATCTTCTCCTCCGGCAAGACTCAATTGAGAAATTGTCTTTTCAAATTGTAGTCAAGTCTCAAACCAGACTAATTGAGTTCGCACTCTGGCCCGAATTGCACATACCCTCTCTAAACATTGTTAAATTGTTCTTACAAATGGAGTAAGTATGTATTTACCGCATTTAATAGTTTCCCTTGTTTTAACTCCATCTATTTTATTATATCTGGATTCTCTATTGGTTTCTTTTTTCCCAGGAAATTATTATTATTATCCCGAGATGCTCCACTATTTTTGTTTTTACAATTAAATTATTATTATTATCTCTTTTTAATATAAATAAATTAAACAAAAAATATAGTGAATTCTCTCATGGTATTTTTTATATATAAAAAGAAATGTGTTTACTTCACATTGTATATATTTTAAATTATTAACTTCTGTATACATATATAATATAAATTTGTATTTTTTATAATCATATATTTATTTATTTATTTTTTATTATAAAATTGCATTCAGTTCTGTTTATGATTAAATATATGTTTTTGGTGTAAGGTAATATGAATTTGTTCTTTAATTTATGTTGATTATTATTTTTATGTAAATCTTCTTATTTCTAAATATGAAAATGTATATTTATTTAACATACATTTCAATATTGCAAGGCTATTATTAATTTATCAAAAACATAATGTTACAATGTATGATTTATAAAAAATTGCTAGAATTTATGTTTATAAACTTTTAGGTTTTAAAATTTCACTTTAAATGGCATAATGGGTTGTGATTATTTTATTAATATTACAAAATTTATTTCATGTTTATAATGTATATAAAATTGTATATTGTCACCACATATTTTTGTTGAAAGAAATAGTTTCACTTAATGCTAACTAATGTTAAGTGATTGTATGTATTCTTTTATAAAAAGTATGTTTTTATTTTAATTTTTTAAATTGCACATTAAATGACACAATTGATTGTGCTTCTTTTATTAATCTTTTAAAATTGATTCCATGTTTATGATGTATATAAAGTTATATATTACCACTATATATTTTAGTTGAAAGAATTAGTTTCACTTAGTTCTAAGCAATGTTACATGAAGTCACTTTTCAAAATTAGATCTAAGGTTTAAGTTTTAGGATTAGGGGGTAGAGAGTGAGGGAGTAATGGTGACATAGAGATAGAGAATGAGAGGGGTGAATGGGTAAGAGATTATTGAGAGAGATTCTGATGGACTTAAATATATTTAAGGGAGAGAGAGAGTCAAGGGAGGGAAGGGGGGAAAGAGAATGAGAGAAAGGATGAGAGATAAGAATAGAGAGAGGGAGAGAGGGAGTTAGGGGAAGGAAAGGGGGAGAGGGAATGAGAGAAAGGATGAAAGATAATAAGAGAGAGAGGGATTAAGGGAGAAGGAGTAAGAAAGGGAGAGAGGGAATGAGTGCAAGAGACAGGGAGAAAGGGGAGAGGGAGGAAGGGAGGAGGAGGATATCAAGAGATAGAGAGAGAGAGGGACATGGAGAATGAGAGAGAGGAAGAGTGACAGATGGAGTTAGAGGACATGAGAGATAGGGAGAGCAAGTGAGGAGGAGGGAGATAGAGAGGAAAAGAAAGATTGAAAGTGGAAGAGGGGTCGAGAGAGATAGAGGCAGTGAGAACGAGAGTGAGAGTGAGAGGAGAGGGAGAGAGGGAGAGGAAGAGATTTAGAGAGAGAGAGAGAGTGAGAAGGATATAATATCTGATAGATTGTGTGAGAGAGGCGTTCTGAGAGTGAGTAAGAGAAATATAGGGAGACAGTGGGAGAGGGAGATGTCAAGAGAGAGGGAGAGCAAGTGAGAAAGAATTGAAGGTATAGACGAAGAAAAGGAGAGAGGGTGGAATGGAGGAAGAAGTAGAATTGGAGTGATTGAGTGAGAGAGAGAGAGAGGGAGAGGAAGAGAGAGAGGGAGAGGGGCAAGAGAGAGAGTAAGATAAAGAATGAGACGGTGATATATTGATAGAGAGAGAGATGGAAAATGATTCAATATCACAGAGAGAGTGAGGGAGACACATAGTAAGAATGACAACGAGAGATTGAGAGATACTAAGAGAGAACCCTAAACCATCAACCTTAAGCATTTTATAACATTTTAAACGCTAAACCTAAACCCTAAGCATTCAATGACTTTTTAACAAGCTTTTTGTAAAAAAATTTGAAGTGTTTACTAAAAGCATTTAATAAAATGTTGTAAACCCTAAATACTAAAAAAGTAAGCATTTTATAACATCTTAAACCCAAAACCCTAAAGCCTAAAGCCTAAACATTAAACCCTAGGTATTTTATAATATTTTAACAAGCTTTTTCTTACTTCTTTTAAGTTTTTGTTAAAATCATTTACTAAAGTGTTATAAACCCTAAACCCTAAATCCTAAGCATTTTATAACATTTTAAAAAGCATTTTCTAACTTTTTTTATGTTCTGATTAAATTTTTTTATTAAAGCGTTATAAATCCCAAACCCTAAACCATAAACCGTTTCCCTAAACACTAAGAATTTTATAATGTTTTAAGATACGTTTTTGTAACTTTTTAAAGTGTTTATTAAAAGCATCTAATGAAGTGTGATAACCCTAAACCCTAAGTATTTTATAACATTTTAACAAGAATTTTGTAATTTTTATTTAAGTGATTATTAAAATAATTTACTAAACTCATATAAACTCTAAACCCTAAACCATAAACACCAAACCATAAACCCCAAACCCCAAACTCTAAAACCTAAGCATTTTATGATCTATTAAAAATAATTTGTAATTTTTATTTAAGTGTTTATTAAAATAATTTACTATTGTGTTATAAAACCTTAACCCTAAACCCTCATCATTTAATAACATTGTAAAAAGTGTTTTGTAACATTTTTTAAGTGTTTATTAAAATCTCTTAATAAAGTTTTATAAATCCTAAACCCCAAAACCCAAACCCTAAACCCTAAACGCTAAAGGCTAAACGCTAAAAAATAAACCCTAAAACCTAAACCTTATAAACTAAACCCTAAATCGTAGGCATTTTATAACATTGTTAAGAATGTTTTGTAACTTTTATTTAAGTGTTTATTAAAAAAAATTACTAATTTGGTATATACCTTAAACCATACACCCTAAAACCTAAACCCCGAAGCCTAAACCCTAAACACTAAACCACAAGCCCTAAACCCTAAGAATTTTATAACATTTTAAGAAGAATTGTAACTTTTATTTAAGTGTTTAATAAAAGAATTTATTAAAGTGGTATAAACCCTAAACCATAAACATAAAACCATAAACACAAGAACATAAACCCTAAACCCCAAAACCTAAACCCCAAACCCTAAACCCTAGACCATAAACCCTAACCCTAACCATTTTATAACATTTTAAAAATTGTTTTGTTACTTTTATTCAAGTTTTTATTAAAAGAATTTACCAAAATGTTGTAGACCCTAAACACTAAACACTAAAACCGAACCCAAAGCACCAAACATTAAACGCTAAACCGTAAACCGTAAAACGTAAACCCTAAATCCCCAACCATGAACCCTAAACCCTAATCATTCCATAACATTTTAAAAAGTATTTTTAAAACTTTTATTTAAGTGTTTATTAAAAGGATTTACTAAAATTTTAAAACTTTTATTTAAGTGTTTATTAAAAGGATTTACTAAAATATTATAAACCCTAAAATCTAACCTCGAAACCCCAAACCATAAACTCTAAATCATAAACACTAAACCCTAAACCTTAAACTCTGAACCCCAAACTCTGAACATTAAACCCTAAACCCTAAGCTTTTTATAACATTTTAAAATGTGTTTTGTAATTTTAATTTAACTGTTTATTAAAAGAATTTAATTTTTTTTTATAAACTTGGTGAGAGCGAGTATTGTAGCAAGAATTCTATAAGTTCTCGGCTACTAACTTTACTTTTATCAACCAGTAGTTCGTGACAAACATGGAAGCATGAATGCTATATGCACAAGTACTAGTTCTCACTATAGGTTGTCACTTGGTCAACCGAAGTGAGATCAATAGGAGCTCAAGCTAAAGAAAAGATTACTCTATAACCTTAAATCATAAACACTAAACCCTAAACCTTAAACTCTGAACCCCAAACTCTGAACATTAAACCCTAAACCCTAAGCTTTTTATAACATTTTAAAATGTGTTTGTAATTTTAATTTAATTGTTTATTAAAATAATTTAATTTTTTTTATAAACCTAGTGAGAGCCAGTATTGTAGCAAGAATTCTATAATTTCTGGGCTACTAACTTTACTTTTATCAACCCATTAGTTCGTGACAATCTTGGAAGCATCAATGCTATATGCACAAGTATTGTACTAGTTCTCACTACAGCTTGTCACTTGGTCAGCTGAAGTGAGATCAATAGGAGCTCAAGCTAAAGAAACTATTACTCTACATATTCTATTCTAACTCCAGAAAGGAGAAGGACTGGACTGTAAAGAAAAACCTAGTAAACCCTAATTACCAAGCTAATTCTACTTTTGCCAAAAACACTATGAAAACCATGAAAGGAATGCGCTACCTGCTCAAGGAAGTAAACAACATCTGACCATAGAATTTTTTATGTATGTGGTTTTAGTTTATGATATGTATTTTCTTGTTGTTCTATTCTTTTCCACTGTTTGTTTATGTTTGTATGTGTATAATCTTTTTACACACATGTAATATCATATACCATAATTGTTTTTCCAATGTGTAGAATTTTTATATTAAAGTATTAATTTTTGAATTGTAGTCTAATTTAATAAAATCTTGTTTCTTTTGTAAATGACCACAACATGATGAAAGAATTTGAATTTTCGTAAGCACCACTATTCAATGAACATTGTTTTTTAGTTTATCATTTTTTATAATTAGTTACATGTTTATGCTTCATGATGATAGAAATTTTAAATGTTTTTGTTTTTATTTTATGTATTGTATGTGTTTGTTTGTTTATTCTCTTGTTTCTATATGAAATTTGGAACACGAGAAAGGCTTTTCATTAGAATATTTCATATGGATGGTCATTTCCCAAATTGGTAGAATATGTCGTATCGATGGTCATTGCCCAAATTGTCTGTTAACTTGATACAAGTAAAATTTGTGATCATGTTTCACACATAAAATATAAAATATAAGATTGTTGTGTGATCGAGACAAAGGTAGGCAAATTGTTTTTAAAAATTCAAGATTTGTTGTGTTATCGAGACAAAGGTAGGCAAATTGTTTTTACAAATTCAAGATTATTTGTTTTTACAAAACTAAATGCAGTTTCTACAATATTATTTTCAGTATAGTTTTGTTTAACCCTACTTAATTTTATTATATTGAGTTTCTGGAGTTGTTTAGCTCACATCTTTGATCTATGTAGATTTCTTATTTTAGGTGGCATTTCGTTATCTCCGTAAAAGATTTTTTTATATCGGGATTCTTTATGGTTTCTTTTTTCCCAGTAAATTATTATTATTATCCCGAGATGCTCCACTCTTTTTGTTTTTAAAATTAAATTATTATTATTATCTCTTTTTAATATAAATAAATTAAACAAAAAAATATAGTGAATTCTCTCATGGGTTTTTTTATATAGAAAAAGAAATGTGTTTACTTCACATTGTATATATTTTAAATTATTAACTTTTGTATACATATATGTTATAAATTTGTATTTTTTATAATCATATATTTATTTATTTGTTTTTTACTATAAAATTGTATTCAGTTCTGTTTATGATCAAATATATATTTTTGGTGTAAGGTAATATGAATTTGTTATTTAATTTATGTTGATTATTATTTTTATGTAAATCTTCCTATTTCTAAATATGAAAATGTATATTTATTTAGCATACATTTAAATATTGCAAGGTTATTATTACTTTATCAAAAACATAATGTTACAACGAATGATTTATAAAAAATTGCTAGAATTGATGTTTATACTTTTAGGTTTTAAAATGGCACTTTAAATGACATAATGGGTTGTGATTATTTTATTAATATTACAAAATTTATTTCATGTTTATAATGTATATAAAATTGTATATTGTCACCACATATTTTTGTTGAAAGAATTAGTTTCACTTAATGCTAACTAATGTTAAGTGACGTATGTATTTTTTTATAAAAAGTATGTTTTATTTTAATTTTTTAAATTGCACATTAAATGACACAATTGGTTGTGCTTCTTTTATTAATATTTTAAAATTGATTCCATGCTTATAAAGTTATATACTACCACTATATATTTTAGTTGAAAGAATTAGTTTCACTTAGTTCTAAGTAATGTTACGTGAAGTCACTTTTCAAAATTAGATATAAGGTATAAGTTTTAGGATTAGAGGGGAGAGAGTGAGGGAGTAATGGTGACATAGAGATAGAGAATAAGAGGGGTGAATGGGTAAGATATTATTGAGAGAGAGTCTTATGGACTTAAATATATTTAAGGGAGAGAGAGAGTCAAGGGAGTTAAGGGAGGAAAGAGAATGAAAGAAAGGATGAGAGATAAGAAGAGAGAGAGGGAGAGAGGGAGTCAGGGGAAGGAAAGGGCGAGAGGGAATGAGAGAAAGGATGAAAGATAATAAGAGAGAGTGGGATTAAGGGAGAAGGAGTAAGAAAGGGAGACATGGAATGAGTGCAAGAGACAGGGAGAAAGGGGAGAGGGAGGGAGGGAGGAGGAGGATATCAAGAGAGAGAGAGAGAGGGACATGGAGAATGAGAGAGAGGAAGAGTGACAGATGGAGTTAGAGGACATGAGAGATAGGGAGAGCAAGCGAGGAGGAGGGAGATAGAGAGGAAAAGAAAGATTGAAAGTGGAAGAGGGGGAGAGGGAGATAGAGGCAGTGAGAATGAGAGTGAGAGTGAGAGGAGAGGGAGAGAGGGAGAGGAAGAGATTTAGAGAGAGAGAGAGAGTGAGAAGGATATAATCTCAGATAGATTGTGTGAGAGAGGCCTTCTGAGAGTGAGTAAGAGAAATATAGGGAGACAGTGGAAGAGGGAGATGTCAAGAGAGAGGGAGAAAAAGTGAGAAAGATTTGAAGATATAGACGAAGAGAAGGAGAGAGGGTGGAATGGAGGAAGAAGTAGAATTGGAGTGAGTGAGTGAGAGAGAGAGAGAGAGAGGGAGAGGAAGAGAGAGAGGGAGAGGGGGAAGAGAGAGAGAGTAAGATAAAGAATGAGATGGTGATATATTGATAGAGAGAGAGATGGAAAATGATTCAATATCATAGAGAGAGTGAGGGAGACACATAGTAAGAATGACAACGAGAGATTGAGAGATACTAAGAGAGAGAGAGATAGCACAATTGAGATAGAGAAAGACTTAGAGAGAGTGATAGATAGAGAGGGAAAAATTGATGGAACGAGGGAGGGCCTATTTTCCCCTTCATTTTCTTTCACAATATATTCATACACATTTAGTATTTATTTCCTATGTGAAGTAATATTCTCATCCACATCTATTCCAAACTAGATTTTTTAGCTAGCATCTCTTATCTTTGCAACACTAAAGTATTGTGAACCCTAAACCCTCAACCTTAAGCATTTTATAACATTTTAAACGCTAAACCTAAACCCTAAGCATTCAATGACGTTTTAGCAAGCTTTTTGTAAATTTTTTTGAAGTGTTTACTAAAAGCATTTAATAAAATGTTGTAAGACCTAAATACTAAATAGTAAGCATTTTATAACATCTTAAACCCAAAACCCTAAAGCCTAAAGCCTAAACACTAAACCCTAGGTATGTTATAATATTTTAATCAGCGTTTTCTTACTTTTTTTAAGTTTTTGTTAAAATCATTTACTAAAGTGTTATAAACCATAAACCCTAAATCCTAAGCATTTTATAACATTTTAAAAAGCATTTTGTAACTTTTTTTTATGTTCTGATTAATTTTTTTTATCAAACTGTTATAAATCCCAAACCCTAAACCATAAACCCTATCCCTAAACACTAAGAATTTTATAATGTTTTAATATACGTTTTTGTAAATTTTTTATGTGTTTATTAAAAGCATCTAATGAAGTGTTGTAATCCTAAACCCTAAGAATTTTATAACATTTTAACAAGCATTTTGTAATTTTAATTTAAGTGATTATTAAAATAATTTACTAAACTCATATAAACCCTAAACCATAAACCATAAACACTAAACACTAAACCCCAAACCCCAAACCCCGAACTCTAAAACCTAAGCATTTTATGATCGATTAAAAATAATTTGTAATTTTTATTTAAGTGTTTATTAAAATAATTTACTATTGTGTTATAAAACCTTAACCCTAAACCCTCATCATTTAATAACATTTTAAAAAGTGTTTTGTAACATTTTTTTAAGTGTTTATTAAAAGATCTTAATAAATTTTTATAAATCCTAAACCCCAAAACTGAAACCCTAAACCCTAAACGCTAAAGGCTAAATGCTATAAAATAAACCCTAAAACCTAAACACTATAAACTAAACCCTAAATCGTAGGCATTTTATAACATTTTTAAAAATGTTTTGTAACTTTTATTTAAGTGTTTATTAAAAGAATTTACTAATTTGGTATAAACCTTAAACCATACACCCTAAAACCTAAACCCCAAAGCCCAAACCCTAAACACTAAACCCCAAGCCCTAAACCCTAAGAATTTTACAACATTTTCAGAAGAATTGTAACTTTTATGTAAGTGTTTATTAAAAGAATTTATTAAAGTGTTATAAACCCTAAACCATAAACATAAAACCCTAAACACAAGAACATAAACCCTAAACCCCAAAACCTAAACCCCAAACCCTAAACCGTAGACCATAAACCCTAACCCTAACCATTTTACAACATTTTAAAAATTGTTTTGTAACTTTAATTCAAGTGTTTATTAAAAGAATTTACCAGAATGTTGTAGACTCTAAACACTAAACCCTAAAACCGAACCCAAAGCACCAAACATTAAACGCTAAACCGTAAACCGTAAACCCTAAATCCTGAACCATGAACCCTAAACCCTAATCATTCCATAACATTTTAAAAAGTATTTTTGAAACTTTTATTTAAGTGTTTATTAAAACAATTTACTAAAACCTTATAAACTCTAAACTCTAACCTCGAAACCCCAAACCATAAACCCTAAATCATAAACACTAAACCGCAAACCTTAAACCCTGAACCCCAAACTCTGGACATTAAGCCCTAAACCCTAAGCTTTTTATAACATTTTAAAATGTGTTTTGTAATTTTAATTTAACTGTTTATTAAAAGATTTTTTTTTTTTTTATAAACCTGGTGAGAGCCAGTATTGTAGCAAGAATGCTATAAGTTCTGGGCTACTAACTTTACTTTTATCAACCCAGTAGTTCGTGACAAACTTGGAAGCTTCAATGCTATATGCACAAGTACTAGTTCTCACTACAGATTGTCACTTGGTCAACTGAAGTGAGATCAATAGGAGCTCAAGCTAAAGAAAAGATTACTCTATAACCCTAAATCATAAACCCTAAACCGTAAACCTTAAACCCTGAACCCAAAACTCTGAACATTAAACCCTAAACCCTAAGCTTTTTATAACATTTTAAAATGTGCTCTGTAATTTTAATTCAACTGTTTATTAAAAGAATTTAAATTTTTTTTATAAACCTGGTGAGAGCCAGTATTGCAGCAAGAATGCTATAAGTTCTGGGCTACTAACTTTACTTTTATCAACCCAGTAGTTCATGACAAACTTGGAAGCATCAATGCTATATGCATAAGTACTAGTACTAGTTCTCACTACAGGTTGTCACTTGGTCAGACGAAGTGAGATCAATAGGAGCTCAAGCTAAAGAAAATATTACTCTACATATTCTATTCTAACTGCAGAAAGGAGAAGGACTGGACTGTAAAGCAAAACCTAGTAAACCCTAATTAACAAGCTAATTCTACTTTTGCCAAAAACACTATGAAAACCATGAAAGAAATGCCACTACCTACTCAAGGAAGTAAACAACATCTAACCATAGAATTTTTTATGTATGTGGTTTTAGTTTATGATATGTATTTTCTTGTTGTTATCTTCTTTTCCACTGTTTGTTTATGTGTGTATGTGTATAATCTTTTTACACATATGTAATATCATATACCATAATTACTTTTCTAATGTGTAGAATTTTTATATTAAAGTATTAATGTTTGAATTGTAGTTTAATTTAATAAAATCTTGTTTCTTTTGAAAATGACTACAACATCATGAAAGAATTTGAATTTTGATAAGAACCACTATTCAATGAACATTGCTTTTTAGTTTATCATTTTTTATAATTAGTTACATGTTTATGCTTCATGATGATAGAAATTTTAAATGTTTGTGTTTTTATTTTATCTATTATATGTGTTTGTTTGTTTATTCTCTTGTTTCTATATGAACTTTGGAACACGAGAAAGGCTCTTCATTAGAATATGCCATATGGATGGTAATTTCCCAAATTGTTAGAATATGTGGTCATTGCCCAAATTGTCTGTTAACTTGATACAAGTAAAATTTGTGATGATATTTCACACATAAAATATAAAATATAATATTGTTGTGTTATCGAGACAAAGGTAGGCAAATTGTTTTTAAAAATTCAAGATTTGTTATGTTATCGAGACAAAGGTAGGCAAATCGTTTTTACAAATTCAAGATTATTTGTTTTTACAAAAATAAATGCAGTTTGTACAATATTATTTTCAGTGTAGTTTTGTTTAACCCTGCTTAATTTTATTATATTGAGTTTCTAAATTTGTTTAGCTCGCATCTTTGTTCTATGTAGATTTCTGATTTTAGGTGGCATTTCGTTATCTTCGTAAAAGATTTTTTTATTTCAGTTTATTTGTTGATTTAAACTCGTTTTTATCTATGTTTATTATATTTCATGCAATCATTTTTATTTCAGTTCAGCATTTATTGAAATCCATCAAAACCCTAGTCCTTTCATTTCTACAATGTCGTTAATTTCTACAATTTATTTAGCATTTCGCGAAGCATTTCGTTTGAGTTTGGTCTCAACCTTTATTATAACAACAAGAATGAACGAAAAGGTCGTCGTTGAAGAAATACTGGGATGAGAAATTGTGATCTCAAATTGTTGCTAGTAAGAACACTAACAGATCTTACTCCAATGCTTTCCGTCCTTAAAAACTTCGTTCCGTCCATCATCTTCTCCTTAGGCAAGACTCAAACCAGATTAAGTGAGTTCGCACTATGGCCCAAATTGCACATACCCTCCCTAAACTTTGTTAAATTGTTTTTAGAAATGGAGTAAGTATGTATTTACGGCATTTAATAGTTTCACATTATTAGTTT
>APFE030577780.1:0-11976 GCA_000404065.3 Pinus taeda
TGTAGCAAAGCTAAATACAATCAGAATGCTTATTGCTTTAGCTACTAAATATAATTGGGAATTACACCAACTTGATGTTAAATCTGCATTTTTAAATGGTGATTTAAAAGAAGAAATTTACTTAGTACAGCCAGAGGGATATGTAAAGCAGGGGCAGGAATATCTTGTTTGCAGATTGAAAAAGGCTTTATATGGTTTAAAGCAAGCACCCAGGTCTTGGTATGAAAAATTTGATTCTTTCTTTATAGAGTATGGTTTCCATAGAAGTTTAAATGACCCAAATTTGTATAACAAGTACAATAATCAGGGGAAGATTATTTTGATTTCTTTGTATGTGGACGACATGATTATAATAGGAAGCCTTCACTATTGTCTGGGATTAGAAGTATTCAGAGATATTGGGAAAACTTTTCTTACCCAAGGGAAGTATGCTAGAAATCTGTTAGAAAAGTTTGGGATGGATCGGTGTAGATCAACAGCAACACCTTTGCAGCAAAATCTGAAATTAAGCAGTGATGATGGCACTAAGGAGGTAGATGCCAATGTACACACAACTGGTTGGCAGCCTGATATATCTTACAACAACCAAACCTAACTTGGCATACTCAGTTAGTGTGTTGAGCCAATTCATGTCGAAACCGCTTGAAAGTCACTGCACAACAGCAAAAAGCGTGTTGAGGTATCTTTGTGGTACTGTTCATTTTGGTATTTTATACACTGATGTATCTGATGTTACTCTAGCAGGTTTTTGAGACTCAGACTAGGCAGGTAACCTGGATGATTGGAGGTCCATCACAGGTTATGCATTCAACATAGGTTCCGGGGTAATAGCATGGAGCAGCAAGAAACATAGTACTGTAGCTTTGTCGTCATGTGAAGCTGAGTATCAAGCATTGTGTGCAGCAACATGTGAAGCGATCTGGTTGAGGAGGCTTCTCAAAGATGCAGGAAAAGAACAAAAGCAACCCACTTCTATCAAAAGCGACAACCAGAGCACCATCAAATTAGCATACAATCCGGTGTTTCACAAAAACACCAAACCTATAGACGCTCAGTTCCATTTTGTTAGAGAAAAAATACAGTCAAATGAAATTGCTGTTGTATATTGTAAAACTTGTGAGAATGTGGCTGACATTTTCACCAAGCCTCTTGCACGAGTGAAATTTGAATTGTTTAGAAAGATGTTAGGAGTTCAGGAGAACCCTTTCTCCATTAAAGGGGGGAGTTAAGAATAATTAATATTATTTTGATATTAATGGAGAAAATGGTTACATTGTTGTAACTTTCTCCCTAGTTTAGGATTAGTTCCTATAGTTATGGGGTCTGGGTGAAACTTCCTATTTCCTAGTATTGTATTTAATGATGTAATCTTTTGATTGATTATGGAATAGATTGAACGAGATAAATGTCTCAAGTTTTGTGACTGTATTCTCCAGGTGCAGGCCACACCTGAGAGCTACATCTCTTTCTTTTCAATTCAGTGCATATTTTATCTATGACATGGAACAAAGACGGTTGAGTGTTTTACAAATAAACATTGTTTTATCGACAAAATTATGCACACGAGGACAGCCGTAAATATTAAAGAATTCATAAAGGAGCTAGTTAATTAATAGCATATTCCCCATCCCATTCCATTATAAAAGCATGAATAATAATTAATAAAAAATAAAACAAATAAGTATTAATAATTTAAATTGTTTCCTTCCCTATTAAGTTATCATGAAATAGAAATGGAAAGAAACACTTAAAAGAAAAAGGATGAAGCAAGAAGTCACGATCGATGAAAGAGATCTCTAAATAATTTTCGATTCAGCCAGCTGTCGTGGAACAAAGAAGGTTGAGTGTTTTACAAATAAGCATTGTTTTATCGACAAAATTACGCACATAGGACAACAATATATATTAAAAAATCATAAAAGAGTGAGTTAAATACTAGCATATTCCCACATTGCATTATAAAATCATGAATAAACATGTTCATGTCTCCTTAAAATCTATATCGCTTTGCATAAACATATCCTAAGGCATATCCATGTGATAGACGTGAGTTCATTGTGAAATAAAAAGACACATACCTTTAAAGAAGATATAATCACAACATTCGTTCAGCAGTGGCACAAACAAAGCTTCAAACATAATGTGATAGTTTTATGTACACTAATCCCATCATACATGAATGAAATGGGATAACCAAATTTTAGGGAGGAAATCTAATTTCACGTGAGTTAATCCTTATACCTATTAATTCATAGAATGTATAATTGCATTGGAATAATATATAAATAAAGTGAAGCATATACAGATGCATCTATTACCTAGAAAAACGAAGGGGGAGATTTAAAGGATTGAAGATAAGCCTAAATTGGAGTGTTAAACTCCTTTCACACTAGAATAAGTAGTTCAATCACCAACGGTCGTAGATTACACTGACGTGAACTCCGAGAGGAAACTCGAGTAAACAAATAAAAAAAACGAGAGATAAAGGTTTTGACTAAAACCTACACCGTGAAATAGAAGAGGAAAATCAAATGAAAGATGAGACTTGAGAGATAAAGATTTTGACTAAAACCGACGATGTGAAATGGAAGAGGAAAATCATGTGAGAGATGAGACACAAACTAACGGGTTAATAAATAATAATTTTGTATAAATAATAACCTTACAGAATAACGAAGGATATCGCTTATAACCCCACAACAAATGGGAGATTGCTTCTCTATTTCTTGAAGCCAACTTTCCCACACATATCATTTATGTATATTAGAAGATGAGATAGATGATATGATAACAAGCATAGGGAAAATGATAGAGCTGAAGGAACACCACGAAAAAAAACTCACTAGACATGCATAAAATATGTTGTTAACATCCATATAGAAAGTTATAACTGCAAAAAGATTCATAATACAAATATGTCTCTCTTTGAACCTCACTATGAGTTGCTTGTACCTTATTAAAAGAGAAATACAACAGATAATTCACAAAATAGATATGCCATTCAAAACTAGCCATTATCCTCGTTAATCTTATCTATATATTCAGTAACTTGCAAGGAGCTTTGTAAACAACTTTGCAAACATACCCGATGAAGTTAGCTGCCCAAGATGGTCGTCTCTGTCAACTATGTGCAATAGATTTTTCTTACTGCATGTAATATGGCACGCTCAATGGAACCGCTATGCCCTTTTTAGTCTGGATGATAGTACATGGGGTTTTCACATTGCATAATATGTTTCTCACATCACTCTAGAAGATGGTTTTGGCAAACAAGAGTGCGAATTCAGGATTCACATTCATCATTTTTCTACTGAATTCCTTTACCAAAGAGGGATAATTCACACCAACTAATAGAGGAACACAACTTGAAACGCACGTTGAATAGAAATGCCCACAAAGAGCTGAAGAAGTTGAAAATCATGGAAAAAATTTCTTTCATCAACAAATCAATTTTTTTTTTTTCCAGTTTGCATAATGATCTTGATCAACTAATTAATGGAATTGTCATGAAGAGCTTCTTCCATTACTGTCATGCACTAAATTGAGGTTACAATATAGTTTTGGGAAACGCTCTCTCTCGTATCGAAATACACAAAGCTCCCTTCTTTCATGGCGAATGTCTAGAATAATTTTCACGATTGCCGATCTCGTATCGAATTCTGCGACTTCTAAGGCTTTGCCCCCTACTTTCACAGCGAACAACCATAGAAGGTGGAGCGCTATGGAAAAACATGATATGAATTGTAACAGGCTTTGCCTATGGTATGCTTGCAGTGATCGGATCGCAGACACGTCGACACTGTCTAATCACATAATTTTCACGATTGCGGATCTGGTATCGAATTCTGCAACTTGCAAGGCTTCGCCCCCTACTTTCGCAAGGAACAATCAGAGAAGGTGGACGCTATTGACAATGATAATGTGATCCAAACACGATGGTCCAATTCAATTCCATCGGCCACGTTCCTGGTCACCATCGAACCGATTCATTTTCACTATGTGACGCACCCTCCTCAAAAGCACAGCGGTGGTTGTGCTATTACGACGAAAAATAGTCGCTGAAGAATCCATCGTGGAAGTTGGTTTAAAATTCAACGCGGCTTCATCCATGTGAGGTCCGAATAGTCGAGGGCTTTCTATTTCAACTTCAGTGGATGAAGATTGGTTGACTTTTTAACTCAATGAAATAAGAGTTAATTCCCTAGGAATATGCTTCTGTATTAGAGCTTATACACCACTAGGGCTTGCTTTAAGTGGGCAGGCATGCTTTTTATTCCATGACGGTTCATCAGCTTTGTCTCCCGATGATTAATCAACTATCTCCCAACGGTTCATCAATGTTTTGTATTCATGCTCTCAGTCTCCCAAGTTTCTCAACCCTTCCGGCACCCATGTCGAGGTGCACGTGGACCCGCTCATCATCGTCCATTAGCATGACCATTGACCAACGACATGAATTACTCCTAGCTGGTTATGGATAACTATCCAACTCTCCCTAATTATGTTTTTCAATTTCCTTTGTTCTATCTTAAATTATCTGATGAAAAATTTCCTTCGTTCTATCTTAAATTATGTGATGAAGTTCTGAGATCGGGTTCTTTAGTTGTTATAGACATGATTCAGTTTAGGCTTGAGCCCTTCACCCAGTCGTAGTGATTTCCTTGAAGAACAAGTTCACTCGCTCGAAAGTATAAGACATCTTATGTTGGCTTTTGTTCCGAATACAAGTTTCTTATACCTACTTTCTTACTTCCACATTTAACTCCATGGTTTTGTTTTCTTTAGAAGCATATTAGATGTGTCCATGACCTTGGATAAATTTAATTACGGTTAAGGTTCCATATCTCGAATATTTGAGCTTGTTTATGTTGTATACAAATACCGTATGCTCCTGTTCCCATCACCGTGCGACCTCAATTTGTCTCCCACTATTTTCCACGAGTTTCCCCTATTGACCCCCAATTCGAATCACTTTAGGTACTCTCCCATGGATTTTTATCGATTTGTTGAGTCATTGTTCAGTTCTCCTCAGAGACCGTCGTTGAACAACTGGACAATGCTATAGTCCCCATGGTTTTACAATGCTGTAATAAATAAGTTTTTCTATATATTTTATTCGTATTTTTTTTTTAAAATTTATTTAAATTATGGTGGTAAGTAATTGATGGTAAATATGTTATTAATTTGAGCATGAGTTATTTTTAAAGATTTCTTTTTGAATGGTTCCCTGCAAAGCATAAGAACAAAAAAGTAATACACAAATATATGAGAAGCATGCATGAATATTGCAACGATTTTGCTAATTATGATATTTATGCCCACAATTTATGTACATGACATTATAGTATGCAAAGGATGCAATAAAAAATTCAAATTATGATCCAATCAAATGTTTGAAAAACATATTTTTTAGATATCGAAAATAAATATTTATTTCCAAAATTAAACATTATAAGTTGCATCAATTAATGTTAAATTAATAAAAATCAATGGAAAGATCAATTAATACATCGCTAAAATCCTACGTTGCTAGGACTAATAAACTAACACAACCAGAGTAGTCAATGAGACTAATATATGTCAATAGGCATATATCAACCAAGTTAATAATTATTAGGTGCATGGTAGGCATTTAACCTAATAGTATAAACATTTAAACCATATGTTATAAACTTTAATACACAGAAACCCTATATATTAAACCCTCAATATTATAAACCCTAATATTAAACTCAATGTTATAAACCCAAACGATATAAGCCATAGCACAAACACATTATTAAATGTGGTTGATTACATCAATGAACCTATATCAAGCACATGCACAACCACATGAGTAAATATGGTTGAATAATTTTTTTAACTTTTGCATTTAACATTGAAGAAATTGCAATGTAACATAACATTACCACAATGTTTGTCACATTGTGATGTTGGATAGGTTTATGTACCACTATGATCTCACAACATGTTCAGTTATTAATATTAATCAATAATTTCATAGAAAATCAAGTTTGACCGAAGTTTAAGAGTGTTGAATGACAAACATAGTAAAACATAATCCAACATAGTCAATCACATTGGTAACTATGGTTGACTAAACCTTAATATTATAAACCCTTTACATTAAACACATAATATTATAAACCCTAATGTTAAACCCAATATTATAAACCGCAATATTAAAAATCCTAGTATTATAAACCAAATGATATAAACCAAAATGTTAAAAATCCTAGCACCGTCACATTAGTAAATTTGGTTGATATACCTAGATCATCACATATCAATCACATGCAAAACTACATTACTAAATGTAGTTGAATTATTTGTTAATGTTGCATTATCACATTGAAGAAATTGTAATGCAATGTAATATTCCAACAATGTTTGTCACATTGTGACACTCGATAGATTTATGTAGCATTTTGACGTCACAACATGTTTGATTATTAATATTAATCAATAATATTCAAATTTTGACAAAAGTTTAAGAGTGTTGAGTTGTAATCATAGTCAATCAAATATAGTCAACCACATTAGTAAATATGGTTGACTAGTTTTGTAATGTGGCATGACTTCATTCACAAAATTTGATCATTGTCAACTATTAATGTTATATTCAATCACATAATAATAATAATATACTCAAGGTTAATGTTAATATTAATATTAGTATTATTCTAAGTAAACTTTATTAATATTAACATTATTATTAAACAATGGTTAATATTCATTGTGACTAACCAAGGATGACCTTAGTTAATTGTGGTTGATAAGTTTGACTGTAGTTAACCACGGTTGACTATAATTGAATATCAACAAGTTACATTGAAAAGGGACAACCATGAACTAATTTTGAATTTTGTTAAACATGGTAAGCATAAGGTTGACCTAGTTTGATCATGGTCAACTATTTAAACATGGACTATAAAGGTTAACTTTATTTGACAATGTTAAACTAATGTGGTTGACTATTGTTTGGCTATTAATATTAATTAATAATATTAATTAGTGATTCTATTTGACTGAAGTTGAAGACTGTTAAGTGTCAAACATAGTCAACCACATTAGTAAATGTGGTAAACTAATTTTGTAATGTAGAACTGAGAAATTGGATAAATTGAAATCTAATGTAACATTGCAACAATGTTTGTCACAATGTGATAATGTTTATCACATTACAACATTTGATAAAATTTTGTCACAAAGCAACAATATAACATTGCAATAGTATTTGTCACAATGCAATAAAAGTCGCCACATTGCAATATTTGTCACATTGTCGCCTTTGTCATATTTCTTGAACAAGTTCACCATGGATAAACATGGTTTGACTAATTTGACCATGATTGACCATAGTTTTCTATGATGGATTATGGTTTTTTTATTGATAATGGAAGGCTATAGTCGATTATGTTTTACCATGGTGACATAGGCTTACCATATTTGACCATAGAAACAATGGTTGGCGATGTTGAGCATGAGTTTACCATGGTTTTTAAAATTTGATTTTAGTGATTATGGTTAACCAAATAAGACCATGATTGCCCATGGTTGACCTAAGTTGGTCGTGACTCAACACGACTCACCATGGTTGACATATGTCAACCATGCAAAACACAGTTAAGTATGGTTTACCATGGTAACTATAATTAACTATGGTCAATCATAGTCAACCATGGTATTCATAGTTAATGATGGTTGACCACGACTCGACTATGATTCACAATGTGTGACTTTTATTAAACATTATTGATTGTGTTTTCATCATGGATAATGATTGTTTGACTATGGCTGAACTTGATTGAATATAGTTGTCATTGTTGACTATGTCTCATTATGGCATGGAGTTGACTATTGTTAAATTTCATAAACATAGGGTTGACCAAGTTTAATCATGGTCAACTATTATATATTATATAATATTTTAATTTATAAGAAAATTATTATATAAATCATTTTTAATATTGGCATTTATAATATGGGGGTTAATATTAAGATTTATAATATTAAGGTTTATTATTTTAGGGCCTATAATATTATGATTTAATACATAGGGTTTATAATGTAAGGGTTTAATATTATAGTTGACTAAACCTTAATATTAAAATGCCTATATTATAAACGCATAATGTTAAACCCTAATATTGTAAACCCTATATTTGAAACCCTGATATATTAATCTCTAATATTTAAAATGGTTGACTATGTTAGACTTTAAGATTATATGGCCTTCTTTTGGAAAATTACATCTTGTTGACTTTTCGAATTCCAAAGGGGATCCATCTTCAGGACAAAACTAAGTGACTAACTGAAAAAAGAGTTAAATGACAAAAAAGTCAAATAAACAAAAATAATAAAAACTGGACTAATTTTTAAAAATATATATATAATATATATATATATATATATATATATATATATATAACTTAAACCTAAATAAAACTAAACACACTCATAAATGTAATATATAAAATAAATAATAAACAATTATAAACCATTAATATATTTTAATTAATTATAAGTAATTAATATTTTGTTTGTTGAAATAGATAAAATCATAATTAATTTTTAATTTTTAATTATTTGAAATTACTATAAATAAATTAATAATAAATAATTTATTTATTTTTGATAATATTGTTTTATGAAAATTGTTTGAAAACTAATTTACTTAATTAATAATAATAATAAATTTTGAGCATGGTTGACTATGTTGAACATAAGTTGACTATGATTTTTTATGGTTGATTATGGTAAATATGATTGACCATATATGATCATGATCGAAAATGGTTGGGTTATGTTGCCATAATTCAACACCACTCACCATTTTTGACTTATGTCAACTATGCTGAATATAGTCAGTTATGGTTTGCAATGGTTGCCCATAGTGACCATAGTTAAATATGGTCAATCATAGTCAACTATCGTGACCGTAGTTGATGATGGTTAATCGTAGTTAGAATATAGTTGACACTGTGACAATTGTTAAACATCATTGACTATGCTTTCTCTATGATAAATTATTTGACTATGGTTGAACATTGTTTTCCATGTTTATCTTATAAAAGTTGATTATGTCTAATTATATCATCAAATCGATTGTTGTTAGAAATGGAAAAATAAAATTAACTTAGTCTAATTATAATAAACTAATTAATATTATATAATATTAATAATATATAAAAAAAATATATATATTAAATATAATATATGATTTATATTATAATTAGACCAATATATACTATTAATAAAATTCATATATATATAATATTATAATATATAAACAAAGTATTATAATTTATATTATAATAATATTATATATAATTTATATTATAATATAGCAAAATATTATCTATTATTAGATGAAGGCTTTCTATTTCAATTTCAGGTTGATGAAGATTGGTTCCTTTTTAGATCAACTATAAAGATTTAATATCTTCCGAATATTATGTATTATTAACTGAAGGTTTTCTGGATGAAAATGGATTGAAGTTTTACATCAACTATAAAGATTTAATGTCCTCAAAATATGCTTTGTCTTAAACCTTATCTATAACTAGGGTTTGTGTTAAGTGGTCACTCATGGTTTGTATTCCGTGATGCTTCATCAACTCTGTCTCCCAACGCTTCATCAACTGTCTCCCAACAGTTCATCAACGATTTGTATTAATGATCTCTGTCTCTCAGGGTTCTCATCCCTTCCAGCAACCAAACCAAGGTGCACTGGGAACCGCTCATCACCATCCATCGGCATGACCATTGATCAATGATACGAATTACTCCTGCCTGGTTATGGGTAACTACCCAACTTTCCCTGTTTTCCTAGCTGCTTATGGGTAGCTACCCAACTCTCCCTGTTTTCTTTTTAATTCCCTTTGTTTTATCTTAAATTACGTGTTGAAGGTCTCAGATCAAGTCGTATACTTATTGCAGGCCTATTTCGATTTATTCTTGAACTCTTCACCTGGTCATAGCGATTTAGAGAAAATTTTCATTTGTTTGAATGTATAACACATCTTATGTTGGCTTTTGTTCCAAATACAAGTTCCTTGATACCTACTTTCTTCCTTCAAAATTTTAACTCGAGGTTTTAGTTTCTTTAAAAGCGTACTGGATGTGTCCACGACGTTGGATAATTTTAATTACTGCTAAAGTTCCGTATCTCAGATATTCAAGTTTGTTTATGTGATATGTAAACAGAGATTGTGTGTTCCTGTTCCCGTCACCGCCCGGCCTCAATTTCTCTCCCACTATTTTCTACTATCTTACCCTAATGACCCCCAATTCAGCTGCCAAGGAATTTTATCGGTTTGCTGAGCCATTGTTTAGTTCTCCTGGGAGACTGACCTTGAACACCTGGAACATGCTACAGTCCCCATCTGTGACTTCCCTAGATTTTTGCAACACTAATCCAGAGCATTATGGTTTACAGTGGTGTAATAAATAAGTCTTTCCATGTATTTTGGACATCGGTGAAATTCCTTTTGCATGGAAGGATGTCTGCCATTGCGTTTTTGATGTATCTTCCATTTTTACTTTTGTTACATTAAATTTGTCAAAATTCAGTCCTTAATTATTATTAGTCCTTGCCATCTGGTAATGGCTAGGGACTGTAGTAATCAGTTTTTAGGCATTTGACATTATTTGCTCTTCCCTTTTCAAAGTTTTTCAAAGTTTTCTGATTTCATATTCATCATTTACCATATCATTCAACTTCATGGTTTATTTGGCCTCTTCCTGAGGTGGAAGAGGCTGGACTATATGTTATTTTGGTTTAAGACAGTTCATTTTTTAGAAATGTTTTAGACTACATAACTAATGTTAACATTAGTTTGAGACATTAGTTGTTGAGACATTAGTTACATTATTTGGCTTATTGGTTGCAGTTAGTTGATCGCAATTGGTAGCAGGTAGTTACAAGTGTGTACAAAGATTACAGGTGTATGTGTGAATGCGTTACAGGTGTATGTGTGCATGTATTTCAGGTGGATGGAAGATCTGCACCTCTTCCTAAAACTGTCCTAAAACTGTCTGAGCATTTCCGGATGCTCTGGTCTTCCTCATCCTAAGACTGTCCTAAAACTGTCTGAGCATTTCCTAGATGCTCTGGTCTTCATCAGGTCGGTAGAGTTTGACAATATTCCTATGCTAGATCATTCCCAGTGTCTAAACTTCTGCCTTCAATTCTTGATTTATCAAGTTATCAGGCCCTGTCTCACATGGCGGCAATTTTTGCAGGTCTAGAGCTTTTTCATAGCAACAGAATCACGATTACTCAGCTGAATTCAGTACACTATATCGGAGCCACCATGACCAATAATGTGCTCCTCGTCCATGGATTCCAGAACTTCATGCTCATCAAAGTTGAGTTGTTGTTGGTCTGGGTGATGAGTTCAATTGGCGTTCGTCCTGTTGAAGAATTCCTAGAGAAATCTATAGAATTGAGCTTCAAAGTATCCAAGAGTGTGAACTAAAAGAAATAACAGGCCATACCAAGAGCGTGAGTTGAAAGAAATAACAATTCGTACCTAGAGCTGAGCTGAAGATTCGTTTCTTACAAGTAGGCGGGGAAACAAATTGGCAGGCCTTTGCTACAGATTGAGCATTGGCCTCGGCCACTGATTCTACAGATAGCTCAGTTGGAGCTTGAGTAAGGGCATCAAAAGTAGATTCCACAACAGACTTATAATCAACAAGTTGCTCTTGAGAAGATTCAATAGAAGCCAGTGAAATGTGGAGGAAAAGTGAAATGCTTGCATGGAGTGGAAAGGACGACATTGCTTGTGAAATAGACCAGCGGCGTCAGCAATGGGGGCTTTTCATAAGCTTCCTTTCAATAATGGCAGATGCCCAATTTCTTATGGTGGACAGACTTTCGGCTTCGACTTGCTTCTTGCTTGAATGTGCATGCAAAGGAACAGTGCTTTCTTTCTAAACACTCTCCAGTCAGTGATGCTCTCCACCATC
>APFE030577783.1:0-10891 GCA_000404065.3 Pinus taeda
CATTTACCTCTTCTTTTGAATTTGTCAACAACTTTTCAATTTATTTTTGAAATTTCATTTTAACCGTGTCATCATCACGACAAGTGCTTCAACTTGCTTCAGACTGCAGCCCGTTGGACTATTTACTATACCTTCTTTGCCTGGGTCCACCTGCGAGAATAAAGCTCTTATGTCTGTCCAGGGTCTATGTTATTTTCTTTGAAGGAATCATATGGTTACATTTTGTATGAATGGCACCGCCTTTTGATTTGTTGGGAATTTCAGATCTGCATCAGATGGCCAACAGGATTATAATATTATTCCATTTATTTCTTGATGGCTCTTGTTAATTTGGATTCAATGGAATTGGACATTTGTATGTCTTAGTTATCATAGTACCAAGGTAGATTACAATTGACATTAGTCTGCTTTGATGGCTCTTGTTACAGTTAATCTGGATTCAATGGAATTAGACATTTGTATGGCTCAGTTATCATAGTACCGAGCTTGATCACAATTGACATTAATCTGCTTTGAGGTTTGGATGTCACTGTGCATATTTTGACTATGGGGTCATATTATTTGTTGCATATAGTTTAAGCTAGAAGTTTGGATACTACATGGTAGAAACAAGTGTTGCTGGGATTGTATCCCTATTCATTATCAGTAGAATGACTAGTTTAGGTTGCCGACACTTAATGTTGAGAGTACAAAATATATGATATATTTAGGTTTTCAATTTAAATTTTTTATGAGTGGGTATTATAAGTTGTTGGTGTTATTGGTGTATGATTTGACAGGAAACTTGCAAGCTATGAAGCACATCAAAAACAAGAGAAGGAGGAGGAAGAAGAGAAGTTGTTGTTAAAGAGGCAACAGGAACTTGATGCATTTGATCAGCAAAAAAATGGTGTTGTACCTCAATATAATGAAAAAAATCACATTCGAGACAAAAATAGTTTTCATGGGGCCAATAGTGTTAAAGTGACTTCATTTGAAACGGAGGCTCTTTGGACAATGAAAGCATTTTGGCTACCATCAGCAACTCCCGAGGCTCAAGCAAAAGTTGAGGCACCTTCACTTGATACAATCTGCCAAGAGGGTAAAGAGAAACTGAAGTTGAAGTCTCTTTTTGCAGTTATTTTTACCAAGGATCCACATGATAAAAAATATGAGGTTTTGGGGGCCAGTTCTATTTGCCCTAGTTGCAAAGATACACTAACAAACAGGCATACACTAATGGCAATCAACACTTGTGGCCATATTTATTGCAAAAAATGTGCAGAGAAATTTGTTAAATTAGATGGGGTTTGTTTTGTCTGCAATAGAAGCTGCAAAGAAATGCATTTGATCACCCTGGAAAAAGGAGGTACTAGATTTTCTGGTCACGGGGACCAGTTGGATGCAACCGATTTTAAACATGTTGGAAGTGGTTCTCGCATGGGAATATTTTGGGTATCAAACTCAATTGGCATGGTTCTACTTGGAAAAATTGATGGTTTAATTCAAATGAAAATAATTTTAAGAACATACCCCCCATTATCTGCTAAGGTATATGGCTGGCCCAGAACAAATGAATTTTCCAAGATCAGGTTTCTACCCTTGCAGTGCAATGCACCTCCATTTTTTAATTGCTTCCTCAAACCACCACCTCTCTAATCCAAAGGAACATCCGCAAAGAATAAATCAGACTGTATGTTCCTTGCCTATTTTGGTGGCACCTCTCATGCACAGGATAGATGTAGGGCTGGCATTTTCATTCATGTTAATGATCACAGATCTCTCAAAACCTCTGTGGGAATTGGTATAAATTCTTAAACTCCTTTTGTGTTGGTTTAGATTTTTGGTGACTCTGAATGCAATAAATTCAATAAACAATGTGCAAATAAATTGGATAAACAATGTGCAACGTTGTCAAATCTTATTTTAGTTCCTATTTTAGAATAAATTTCATGCTTAAAATCTTGTTTTGTTGATTTTTCTCTCAAATTTTCACAGAGAAGAACGCTGAACAGGATTTCCTTTCTAAAAAAGGTTTACAACAGGCTCTGGACGTCTGGCATATAACAGAATCAGTGAATGGGCAGGTCATCGAGAATTATCAACCACCAAATGGTTAATGGTTGTCAGATGTGGTTTCATTTTTCTCTCACAGCCACTGTTTTTAGTGGTACATGCCAATGTTAGTTGTTATATGCAGTGTTTATGTGTTTGTTGTATATGTCCTTCAGACTATGATGAACTTTAACCAATTATTTTTTGATATGAACAGGTTTTCTCCAATGCTCAGAGAGACGCATTTATATGGTATCAGACTATTTATGTGTTTTTTTGTGCTTTTTGGTATTAAGTTATGTTTTTCCACTTTTCTCAGTATGCTATGCTCTCACTTTTTACATATTACAGCAACTGTTTTTAGTGGTACATGCCAATATTCAGTTTTTACGTATTGTGGATTTAGCCTTGATCATGAATTCTTGGATTCAGTCTTCATCATGAATTCTTACCGCATCTTACGTATGTAAAACTTTATCCTCTTAATAAAAAAATTCAATTTTTCCCTTGGAAAAAAGCTTTGGTTGCTTCAAATTCTTGATATAAGAGTACTTTACCTAACCTAGTCATTACAAAGCCCAGAAAATACTAGTTTTTAGCTGTTTCAAAAACTTAGTTATAAACATTACCATCATCAAAGGAGGAATTTCTCACCCAAAAAAACTCTACTCAATCTTGTTGATAATATAACGTGTACAGCATAGACAGCTCGACTAAAATTATCTCTATCCGACTACAAATTAGAAAAAGGAGGTTACACTTGGACTATCAAATTAACACTAAGGAGAGAAAAAAAATTATTGACTCAGTAATATGAGTTACTAATGTAAACACACAGCATCAATCAAGAAAAACACATACATTATTTACTCTTTTTTTCTCTATTTGGGTATCTACTACCTATTTTATTTTTCCATACATTATTTACTATGTTTTTCTCTCTCTGGGTATCCACTACCTATTTTATTTTTCTAGGCGGTATCTGGTTCATGGTCCAGAGATCATAGATTAGATCTGATAGTCCCCAGAGACCAGATCAGTGACCACTACCTCCACAAGATATTTGTACCAGCCAAATCCACCCAAAGGGACCACTTCCTGCCAAGTCAACAACATAGCCTAACCTCAAGAGTGTCAAAAGAATTGAATATGTGACCTCTCAATAGCAGAGTTAACAATAATGTCTCAATAGTAGAGTTAACAATAGTTCCTAATCAACAGGGGCTAAACCAACTTAACTAACCCTCTAAACGATCTACGGCCTACTAAACTAGTTGGAACATCAAAAATTATTCTTCATAGTACCTCTTGGAACATAAAAAATTATTATTCATAGTACCTCTTCAAGACCAGATAAATATCTGCTCATACAACAAAACGTGGTAATTGACTTAACATTTATCCAAATTTGGCCAATGAAGTTAGGTCCTGAACCAATAAATGCTTAAAATCAAAATCCCACACCATGGCTTCTGTACACAATGTATTGAGCAGTTATACTAACCTAATACTAACCTAACCAAATATATCGTGTCACAATACGAAAATAGGGATTAAAAAACATAAATGCAACTTACCAAACCACCCAATCTATGATGTCATAATAAGGGTGAAAAATAAGCCTGTGTTCATTTCAAGGATCTGGGAAGAAAATTAATTAATACTATGGATATATACTACTTTGTTCTTATTTTTATTAGTCAACATCCATTTGTATTTATCATTTTATTTACTAGCATTTGCACCAGATGTTACAAAGGAAACTCCGTAAGGCATAAATTGAAGAACACAAATACAACAAAAGAATACTTTGATAAAGAATACCAATATATTGAACACTCAAATCAATGCCCCATTAATTGGAACCACTTAGTAGACATATCTATCAACAATAGGATTATACACAATGATCAAGAAATTTCCCATAGACAAACAACACCTTCCACAACAACCTTTTGTCACATCCACATTTTAAAAAATGCCTTGGAACGTGATTGGAATCTCCCATATTGCCTTTTTCATTATGCAGATAAATCTTCCATATTGCTTATCAAGGACTTCAAATTGAGAAAATCATTTTTCCCAATTTTGTAATGCTCACTTATTGAACTCGGGCCCAATCTCATTGTTATTGGACAGTTTGAAGTCCTTGATAAGCAACTGAGATTTTTCTTCCATTTTGCTGACTAGGCAGTAAAAGTGGTTACAACAATGCTTTCAAAAGGTTATACCCTAGGAAAGGATACTTTAGGCAAAGCCAAAGAGTTAGACGAGAAGTATCAAGTGATGGACATTGTTGCAGCAAAGGTGGCAGATTTTGGAAAATTCTTCGGAAAGATGTCAAAAGCAGGTTTGATTACAGTTGGGCATGCAGCTTACAATGCAGGAACAACACCTGTCAACAATAATTATTTTGCAACAGGAGCACTAATGGTTGCTGGGGTTCTTGACAGCGCAACCAAAGCTGCTGCTAATTTTGGTAATAGGAATAATGCAGCAAAGAAGTAGACTTGAAGTATTATGGCACTATCAAGTTAGAACTGTAATGTAGTGGTGTTGGCCTTCAGGTTCGTCTGTCTTATAATTAAGTATGCATGTAATTTTGCTTACCCTGCCATAGTCGTTCTTGTATCAAATCAATTTTATGGTATTTGTATATGTGTTTAAATGTTTGATCTTTCTGCAGCCCTTCACATTGAGATACACTAT
Organism: Pinus taeda; assembly: GCA_000404065.3. Lineage (NCBI taxonomy): Eukaryota > Viridiplantae > Streptophyta > Pinopsida > Pinales > Pinaceae > Pinus > Pinus taeda. The sequence goes on from APFE030577783.1 coordinate 4,744, forward strand.
ATATCTGTGGGCTTCAACCCCCAAATGCATGCTAGACAGCTGTTGACACCAACTAACATCAAGAAATTGGAGACGCTTCAAACTACTCAAGCGGTTGGGCAGCTTTTTGATGTTTGTTTTGGATAAATTTAGGAACTTCAAATGTTTTAAGTTCCCAATAGACGTGGACAATGATTGGATGGAAGTATGACTTATATCTAACACAGTCATCTAAAACAAATAAACAATGTCTTCGTTCTAGATTTTTATTCATTCCTTCAAAATATTTGTTAATTCTGTCGTGAATTCCCTTTACGCCCCCTTCTTTTTCCTCACACGCTTTTATCTATCTGAACGTCGATAGCAGCAACACTTCAATGACAAGTTTGGGTGATACTGTAAGCCACACAAATTGGTCGAAACTGTCTCGAACATTTTGGTTGTTGAATACCTCTTGCACCAGAAGGGTTTTGCCCTGTCCTCCCATACCCACAATAGCAATCACTCTGAATCCATTTTCCAATATCCACCGACTGACCTTTTCAGTGTCTTCCTTTAATCCCACCGCTTGAAATACTAAACTTATTCCAAAATGTTTTTGTTACTTTGTAGATCAGACGTAGATTGCTTGGCTCTATGAAAATACATGTTAATCTGTTACTTGTGCTCTTTAACTGAAAAATACATGGTGACAGAAAAATGCATATTATGCTAATTGAGGAATGCTTTTCACTTGTCGAACTTATAGTATTGAATTTAACACAACAACACTTTACAACAATGAACTAACAATATTCATGATGAAAATAGCAATATGGAAGATTTATCTGCATAATGAAAAAGACAATATGGGAGATTCCAATCACGTTCCAAGGCATTTTTTAAGATGTGGATGTGAAAAAAGGTTGTTGTGGAAGGTGTTGTTTATATATGGGAAATTTCTTGATCATTGTGTATAATCATAATGTTGATAGATATGTCTACTAAGTGGTTCCAGTGAATGGGGCATTGATTTGAGCATTCAATATATTTGTATTCTTTATCAAAGTATTCTTTTGTTGTATTTGTGTTCTTCAATTTATGCCTTACGGCGTTTCCTTTGCAACATCTGGTGCAAATGCTAGTTCTATTATTCGCAAAAACATCAGATGCCGCAAATTATTGAATCACATCATTGTGCCTTTTTTGCATAATTACATCTTTTCCATAATTTCTGCAACACTTTTTGTTTCCACTTCCATGAATGCCCTCTATGCAAAAAGAATGTTCCCAAATAATTTTAATACCAACAATATTTGCAACACACGAAAAACTAGGAAATGCACAACATCCAAGGAAACAAAGATTTTAATGAATTGTTCTTTTAGCGAAACAACTAAATTTTGAAAATTGTAGTTAAAGTGTTCATTGTTCTCATGGTTTAATGACTTTTGGTAGTTAATTGGTAGGGGTCGGACTTAAGGAACAAACAAAGATTGTGTTCCTTATAGATGTATTTCTGGAACAATATTTGTTGGAACATTGTTCTGCACAAAGCAATGAAAAAAAACATACAGTAATTAATATATTACATTCAAAAGTCAAAATCCTATCAAAACAAAAGATATTTCAAGCACATGTTATGTCACAAATTACAATCACCTATATTTCAATTAAATGTTTCCCGATGTGTGATCATCCGACCTCATCTCCATGCTTATGTGTTATTTTTGGTCTGTAGGATTTTAACAAAATTTACGCGCTTTCCTCTTTTGCACTTTTTATTTTGTAATCTCTTCTTCACACCCTCTTTGTAGTATTTCTCTTAAACTTATTTCTGCTTACAAAGGAAGAACTTCAGTTTCACTTTGGCACTCATAATTTTTGGTAAACATCAAATATTCTAAAGAATTTAGATACTGTATTTTGTTTTCATTTTACAAACCTTAATTCTTTTTATTTCTTTTTACAGAACATAAGGTGGGAAGAAAAGATAAATATTTAAAACAATTCACAACAAATTCAATATCAAACTATACAACTTTGTTCTCTCTTACTCAATAGCATATAGATTACCCCAAATTCTATCTAAAGATCATTTAGAGATAGCATATAGATTGCCCCAAATTCTATCAAAAGATCATTTAGAGACTCTAGAGGATCATTGAGTTATTTTTACATTGGCAAGGATAAGAGTGGAATAATTAGCTATAGAATTCGAATTCACTCAGTTACTAATTTTGAAACCAGTTTTATACTATCAATATAATGAGCTAAGACAACCCCACATTCTCTATCAATCTTATTGTAAGGAAAAATAAAATAAAAAAATTAAACAAAAGAAGAATCTTATTGAAATACGAGTTACATTAATTTGTGACTTCAATGTTCGATACCCATTTTTGCATTTACATTGCTCACTGTGAAATCCACCTCATATTAGGAAGACACCTCAAATTTTGCATACATATATGGAAGGACATCTTACCACTCAGATCATTGTATGTGTGCATGCAGTGGCTTGGTATTTTTTCATGTATCTCGCCATGAAATTTGATGCAAAGATTGACACCATTGCAAAATAATATGTTCATTCGCTTGATTTTCCAATCCAAACAATATGATCTAAACAATACACAACCTATTGAGCAATACATAATGAAATTGAGCTAAGAAATACTAGACAACGTTGATGTCTTTAATATTTTAAACAACGTTGTTGTCTTGGGTATTGAAAATTTTGATCAACCTTACTGTGGCTTGGGTTTTGAATTTGTAATGTGATGTGCACTCTTCAAACACCATGATCACCACGATTTGCACACTTCATTTTAGATGAAGTCTTAGAAGGATCAAATGACCCCCATTGCCATGTTACCACAACTCTTCACACTCCGTCCCATTGAATCCATCGATTAAGCTATTAAACAAAGAATATTTGGAAAAAAATCGATCATGGCCCTTCATAAAAGAAAAATGAAATTCCTACAATCAGCATCCACCCGTTCAATCAAAATTAAATTCAAATGAAGACCTTCAATCAACCTTTAACTTTGAGATTAGTGCACAAAAGTGGTAGAATTGATCATAGCTTTTGAGTACATGACTTCTAAAAAAATTCCATGATATCATGAAATTTTGGAGTTGGAATACACCTCTCAATATCTAGTCCAAATATATCCAATTTTATACAAAATTGAGTCCTCTACAATAGTTCAAAACCTATCTTTTTGCAAATAATTGAAAACCTTTTCTCCTTGTCCCAATTGTTATTTATAATTACAAAAAGAAATGCCCAAAAAGGAGAGTTGTTGAAACAATGGTTGAGATCTTTGATTTTAGTTGGAAAGAATCCCTTTCTCTTCTTTGCTAGTGAAATCCCTTTGCTCCAAGATTTCTTTGCCTCATCGTTTCCACCAATCTCCACAACTAACCAATCAAAATAAAAATTAAAACCAATTAAAATGGAGAAAAGCTAACATTTCCAAAATTGTCAAAAAAAAACTAACCGATCCAAATTTAATTTAATAATTTAATAAAACCGAATCTATGTTTTCCCTTGCTTGCTTGTGATGAGAATATTCAAAAAATTGATCTTCTATAATGAATTTGCAACAACAACCCACTTCGGACCAACAAAAACTCTCCAAAACAAACTCATAACATGATTTTTGGTTGCAAATTCATAGTTGTAGATTATGTATTTTTTTGAGTGGTTAATGACCAAATTTCGTCATAAAACAACTCCCATATCCTTCTCGATGATATAAGATTTCCAACAAGCCCTCATGTGCTCAATTTCATTGGGTAAAATTCAAGATATCACCCTCCAAAATCTGGGTTCCAAAATTAGTGAAGTGTTGGAAAATACACAGTCTTGAGATGTTTTTATTAAAAATATTTAAAAAAAATAAAAATAAATAAAAAATAGATTTAATATAATAAAAAATAAATATAAAAATTCAAAAGAGGATGGTTTAATGTTTTGATGGATAGAAACTCTCCTCTGCCACATATTTGGAGTTATTAATAGATTGAATTACCATGCTTTATGTTTTTCTTCTTAAACCAATTTGGATCCCTTGCAACTTCCCACAAAATACCCAAAGTCACCTGCTCTTATAACAGTCTGATTCATAAATTATCATGGATATTACACTGAAAGGTTCATCACAAGAGATTTAATGAAATTATCCTTGAAATATGAAATATATAATATGAGGGATATTTTCCTTAGAATTTTATTTTATTAAGTTACTATGTCATGCATGCACTATATAAAATGCACAAAATAAAGAATTTATACAAATACAATCTGTCTCTCCCTCCCTCTCTCTCTTTCCATTTCCCCTTCCCCCTCTCTCCCACTCCTCCTCCACCTCCCCGTCTCCCACTCTCCCCCCCTCTCGCTCCTACTCCCCCTTTGCCTGTCACCCTCTCCCACAGTCTCTCCCTGTCTCCCTCTCTCTCTATCTCCGCCCCTACCCTTTTCTCCCCCTCTCCCTTTTTCCTCCTCTCTCTCCCTACCCTCCCCTGCTCACTCTCTCTCTCAATCTCCATCTATCTCCTATCTCCCTCCCCATCTCCCTCACTCTACCTCAAACCCTCTCCCCTTCTCCATCTCCTTATGTCTCTCCCTTCCCCTCTCCCTTCCCCTCTCTCTCTCTCTCTCCCCCTCACCCTCTCTTGTTCTCTCCCCTTAGCCCACCCCTCTCTCGCTCTTTCTCCACCTCTCCCTCTCTCCCTTTCCCTCTCCCTCTCCCAATCCCCTTCTACTGCTCTCTCTCCATCCTCCCCTTTCTCCCTCTCTCCCTCTACCCCCCTCGCACACGCCCCCCCACTCTCTCTCCCATTCTCCTTCTCACCTCCTCTCCCTCTCTATGATGTCTCCCCATTTCTCTCCATCCCCCATTCTCTCTCTCTCTCCTCTCCCTCTCTTTGTTCCTCCCCTCTCCTTCCCCTCCCTCTTTCACTCTCCCTCTCTCCCCCCATTTCCCTCTCTCTGCCCTTTTCTCCATCCCACTCTCTCTCTCTCTCTCTCTCTCTCTCCCCACCCCATTTATAGCTCTCTCTCATTTCCTCCCACTACCCCTCCCCCTCTCAACTATCTCATCTCTCCCTCTCCCTCTACTCGAACCCCACCCCCCTCTCTCTTGTCCCTCCTACCCACTCCATCCTTTCTCTTTCTCTCTCCACCTCTCTCCCTCTCGTTCACTCCATCTCTCTCCCCCTCTCCTCTCTCTCCCTCTCCCTTCCTCCACCCATCTCTCTCTGTCTCTCTGTCTCTCTCAATCTCCCTCCACCTACCCCTCTCCCTCTCTCTGTCTCTCTCTCATTCCCTCCCATTCTCTCCCCTTCCCTCTCTCCCTATCTCTCTCTCCCCCTTTATCCCTCTCTCTTCCTCTCCTCCCTCCCTCCTTTATCCTTCTATCTCTCTCTCTTTGTCACCCTTCCCCTCTCCCACTCTCTTTCTCTCTCTCCATTCCCCCCTCTCTCACCCTCTCCCCCTACCCCTCTCTTGCTCTCTCCCTCTCCCGCTCTTTCTCCCCATCTCCCTCTCCCACTCTCTCCCCCCCTCTCTCTCCCAATATCCCTCCTTGTCTCCCCATATCCCTCTTCCTCTACCCATCTCTCTCCTCCTCTCCCCCCATGGCTCTGTCTCTCCCCCTGTTCTGTCTCTCTCCCTCCACTTCCTCCCCCCTGGGTCTCTCTCTCTCTCTCCATCATCTCTTCTCCTCCTCCCTCACCCCCTCTCCCCCTCTCTTCCCACTCCCGTCCCCCACTTCCTCTCTCTCTCTTCACCTCCCTCGCCCTCCCTCTCTCTCTCCCTCTCTACCCACCTCTCTCTCTCTCTCCCACTCTCTATTCTCTCCTTCTCCCTCCAACTCTTTCTCTCTCTCTCTCGTTCCCTCTATTCCTCTCTCTCTCTCTCCCCCTCCCCATCTCTCTCTGCCCCCTCTTTATCTCTCTATCCCTCTCTCGCTCTCTTTGTCTCCCTCTACCTCTCCTCCCTGCCCCTTCCCCTACCTCTCTCTCTACTGCTCCCCATACCTCCGCCTCTCCTTCCATCCTCCCTCTCTTGCTCTCTCCTCTCCCACGCCCTCTCTCTCTCGCCCTCCCCCTCTCTCGTTCTTTTGCCCTCCCACTCCCTCTCCCCCTCTCCTACTTTTCCCCGCCCCCATCTCTCTCC
>APFE030577799.1:0-11586 GCA_000404065.3 Pinus taeda
ACAATGTCCAAAATCCACGCACAAAACAATAGGTATGTCCGTCCACCTAATATACGATCCAAAAAAATTCCCTAGGGCACTGCCCTGGAACCCGTAGAGGGGGGCTACTATTCCCGTCAAACACCCCACCTCACTGTGCCTCAAACAGTTAAAGGGGGGCTCCGCCCCCCCTCCAACCCCCTGGTTTAAATACTGGGTCTAGTCCTGGAAAGAATATAACACAACCCAATAGTAAATGAGTTTCTTGCTCCCTGAAATAGGCCTAACACAAGCTAAAGTGTTATAGGTGAGTCACATAGTCAAAAGAAAATGTTGAATACCTTAAAGGCATGTATATGTTTGTATAAAAGTCAAAGAATACTCCTCCAAGAAAATTTAAGTCTCCTCCAACCATGTGACACCACCAAAGAATCCATTCGAAGTAAGCATAACAAGTTTCCCTCAAAACAGTCTTCAAGTTGCCCTTCTAGCTGGCCTAAAAGCAAGGACAATCTTCTATATATAGAGGCTATCCATTCCATTACAACGTCAACCAAATAGCTTCGAAGTCTGCGATGTAAAGAGGAAAGAGAAAGGGTAACGAAGAATAAAGAAGAGGTATCCTAGTGCAGCGAAGGAATTTGGAGGAAAACCGAAGTGAAGAGGATTGTTTCTAGTGCTAGAAACAGCCACACGTGTGAAGAAAAGGTGGGCAAGTCTACACGTATGATAGTAGGGACAAATAGTCCATGAAATAGTGTTGTTTAGGCTTCAAACTAGGCCTACAAGGCCTCCAAAATAAAGCAAAGAAGCCTATGTCTCTAGCGAAGGAAAGGAACCCTAATTCTCTAGGGTATGTATCACACGTGGGAAAACTAGGGCAGATGTACAGTCATACACCTAGACTTCAAGAAGAGTTTTGTTGTATCAAGAGAAGGGTGTCTCCCTAAGTGAAAAACATCTCGAAGGAAGGAAGAAGAGTATATCATCAAGAATATAACATAGCCGAGGTCTATCTCTACAGAAAGAAGTGAATAAAAAGGATGAAGTGCTGGGGAGAAAAGTTTTGGAAGGAGGAATTCCATGTGCCAGGGAACATACTGTAGAAAGGTGGAAAGGCTTGACTTGTGCTTGGAGGACATCCTAGTCAAGGGTCTAGGGTTTGGGATCAATAAATAAGAAGCTTCAATAAGAGAAACTTACTAAAGGGCTTTCCTTTCAAGAGAAGATAGGTTTTCACCCTAGCAGAGAGCGAACATCTTGTGTTCTTGTTCTTATGTTTTTGGTAGAAGATTGATGAAGTACACACATGCATTAATAATAATAAGAAGAAGAAAATTAAGCTAACAAGTAAAAGTAAAAAGACTCCACAAATTGTTATCAAGTCAAGAAGAATTATAATGCATAGAATTTCCCTTGATTCTTCAACACTTCAGACCATGTCCTAGTTAGCATCTTCTTCATGGTTCACCTCCAACTAAGGAAATGAAGGTCATATTTTTTGCACAGGTGTTTTCGCAACAAATGATTAGCTTAATCTTATCAGGAGGAAATTTTATAACTAAACATCAAACTCAGTTCCTACAAAAAAATTTGTCTTTCATTAGAAGGAGTACAAAATTAATAGAAATCGGGGACAATTTATTGTTATCATGGAAAAACTCATCATACTTTGTCCATAGTTCCTATTGGATTTATTCCAAATATTTAATATATTTGTGTGTCATTTATTTTGTACTTTATGTCTTGTAGTTTATCTACCTTGTTGTGAATATTTCGTTGATGACTTGGTCAAAGATGATCACTCGCCTAACTTTGTATAATATATTTGTAACCCATGGAGACTTTGTCAAGTATTATCACTCTCCACCATTTTTGTACAAATATAACCATATAAAACAATAATGTACACCATGTATGAGTTTATGTTCTCCTTTTGGTACTTGCATCCTTGTTTCTTATTTGAATATGTACAATGCATGCTATCTATATTCATATCAATTGGAAATAGACGAAAATATAGAAGGAAAAACCAAATTGATAAACCTTTCCATCATTTTAAGTTTGTGAGTGATGTAGTATCCATTATATATTGCTTTGTGATCTTGCACATAAGGTCTACCAAGGAGGTTGCATGTGCTCTACACTACATCCATATTAAGGATTTAAACCTTCCACAACTATAAGTTGTAATACCTCAACACTTCTTGTGAACACTATTGTGTACTTATCTTCTTAACATAGGTTTGGGTTGGAACTACTGTTTCCCACCTTTTGGTGCTGCTAGTGGTCAATGCCTAAACATCAATTTTTTAAAATACTCACAATTATATAATCTAAGAAACAAATAGGTAGTTGGAAAAAACTTGAAGCATGTTAATATGAGCTTTTGCTAACATCGTTGGACACATACCTACACATCGTGTCTCAAAAGATCAAGTTGTTGCCTTTACCCCATTGCTCAACTAGCAACATTTTCTCCCCGTGTTCCTATCTTTTTTCAGAAAGATATCTACTTCTTTTGCTACAAAAATAGTTCAAAATCACAATGATTCTCTTCTTACTCCACTTTTAATGATTTTTTGTGGGTTTCTATAATTGGTTCCTTCCTTTCCCACATTTGTTTAAAATGTCGTTTACTAGTTTCTTAATGATGAAAGCCCATATTCCCAAATGTAATCTCTCCTATCTCAACAACTATATCTGATGGACTTATAAAGCCATAATTTAGTTTGCATTAAATTCTTCATGATCACAAATATAATATTTTATTCAATGCATCCAAGCTTCAAATTTGATGATGTCTTGTAGCATACCACAGCTCTGATGCTAAAATGAAATGGACCCACTCTCAATATTGTTTGCATACGAGTTCCTTGCCATAAATTACAACTTGTATTAATAATAATGACATTGTCACTATTGTGGGAAGGGAATTTATATATTCCATACGAGGGTAATTGTATGCCAAAAATATTCTTCATTTGCAGGTCCTCTACGTTGAAAAATGTAACTAGGTTCACTCTTCATAATTGAGACAATTTATATTTCATGTAAAAGAAAGAAAAAAAAGAGAGGAAAAGGAAAAAATTATTTTTATTTATTAGTCAAGCATGCATTTCATGCTTCTAGGATTTGTCAAGTTAATAAATTGTCATGAGTCAAAGTCCCATTTGGAATTCCTAAAAGATAAGAAAATAATAATTTTATTTATGTTAAAAAGTGTCAAGTTATCCCCAAAGGCCAGGTCAGCCCTCATCATAATCAAGTCAGCGTGCCCAAAGGATGCGACCATTCAGGACACTCAAATCACTATATATTTCCCAACATGCTTTTCATTTTGGACAAGTTTTCTGTGGATCTTATACGGTAGACAAGTGAAGTTTCAAATGCAATTTTTTTGCTAAGGGCAGTTAGCTCCACCTGTGATCTAATTCAAGTCTCCAAGGAATGATAAGCGAATGGTTAACCTATTTTCTGTGTTTCTCTTGCAGAAAGAGTCATGACATTTGATGGATAAAATGGACGGCTGGCATGGTACTTAAGGGACATTCGTTTTTGTTCTTGGGCCTTCAATATCTCACTTTGACATGATTCTATAAGAATATAATTTATTTTCATTGTTTTTCCCTTGAGAGGGGATTTTGACCTCTCTTCGAGCTTATATATTGTGTCCATTATTTTTGTGATATTCATGTTATATGCTAATTGTTTGATGAAAACTTAATAAACACGAGTAAAAGAAGCTAATATAATTCACAAAAAATTATCATGTTATAGAGAAATCACGCTATCCTATAGCCTCCAAATTTCTCAACATTGTATCAGAGCAAAGGTTTGATCACAAAGGCTTGAAGATCACTTTGTTGGACAAAACTATATAACCTTTACACTAAATTCCCTATCTATCAAGGTTGAACAAAATTTTGGGATCAACATATTTGTACAACAAGTCTCGTGCATGATGATGATGATGATGATAAGCACCTTGATGATTGAAAGTTGAAGCAGAACCTTGTTGCAATATGTAGATAGGATATGCAAAGAAATGTTGACTTCATAGGGAGAAAGTAGCAGAATTTCACACCTTGAATAGAGCTTATTCCAATTTGGTTTATTTACTTTTTATAAATTAATTTTAGTTTCAATTTGTCAAATATCAGGAAAAAAAGTAAAATATATGTTTCAAATATATAAAAAAAAACTACAAATTAACATAAAAATATTATTTCAAAACTACAAATTAACATAAAAGTACAACTTAACTGGTACATTAATCATTATTATGATTTAATTTATGTTATTATTATATCAACAAATTTAATTTTTTGGATTCAAATTTTTCCTTTTCAATTTTTATGTTGATAGAGGTCTCCTAATTGGCCTCTTTAATCATTTTTTTAATTAATTTTTTTGATATGATAGCTTAAATTGAAAGATGCTAGTATATTCTAGTCTTTTCCACTACATCAACTAATGGAATTGTAACTTCCCACTTTTTTCATATCTAAATCATGTGTTTAAACCTTGTTTAAAACATTAATTTACCAAATGATGATTACAAATTACTGTGCCTATTACTTATCATCATGTATAATATTTAGAGAAAAATGAAGACATGTATCAAGAATGAATCTCAAAATGAAAAAAACTATTAAAAGGTGCCTACGTGTTTTAAATTATAAAAAGTTTCATTTTCAATTTAAATGGTGCACGTGGCTTCAATGTAGAAGATATATATTGACTTGTGAGATAGTCTTATTTTATTATCACAAAGATTGTATTGTGTGACTATACCTGCAGAAGATATATATTAAATTGTGAGATAGTCTTATTTTATCATCACATAGATTGTATTGTGTGACTATACTTGCAAAATGATGGCAGCTGCCCATATTCATAGGAGAACCCATAAAGATAGTGAAACCATTTGCATTGAAGTAATTAAAATCTTACCCCTTTTCTAAATTGTGAGGGGAGCATTTTCGATAGGATTTGCTATCATATCTTTGTGTTTCATTAATTTTTACATAGTTTTTTATTCTCTTTAGAATTTGACAATCTTCACCTGCTTATGAGATTAATGAGAAAATATCTATTCTTAACCATGTAATTTGGTTAAATATCAAATTTAATAAAAGTTAAAGTTTAGATAAGTTAAAATAATTATGTTTGTTTTTAATATTTTAAGAGAAATTGGTTAATATAAATTTATAATCATTTCTTTTTACAAAAATTTTATTTTCTCCTCTATCTTTAATTAAATTAAATATAAAATTTAATAAATATTAAAGTTTAGACAAATAAAATATAGTTAATTTAAACTATCACAAAAAATAAACCATATAAATGAAATAAAAATTTCAACCATTCATAAATATTCATAGAAGTACTTATAATTTGCGCAAACATGAGCATTTTTTATTTTATTATATGGTTCGTACTTGTAAATATTTAAGGGTCTATTATGTTTTAATTTAATATTAGACAACATTCACAATTAATTACGCCGTAAGGCGTTTCCCTCTGAAATCAACTCCCCTCTCTCCCTACCTGTCATCTTTGCCAACCATACGATTATATATCTTACAAGAGGGGTTACAAATTAGTTGCCCAAATGGTTTGGGCGTTTCATTTGGCATCTCGTCATAAACTGCGATTTCTTGGTCAGTGGTGGCGATGCGGAGTTGCAGGTGGCGATGCGGAGTTCCTTGTAAATGAATCCATTGTCCAAAAATCTTGCTCCCATTCTTGGATATTTTCTCTAATGCCATATTGCCTTTGCTATGGAGCCAGAATCTCTGCAGATTCGCAGTTTGATCATTGCAGAAGATGTAAGGGTTTTTCTTCCTTTATTATTTCTGAAAAAAAGGGTTTTCCTATATAAAAGAGATGTATTACATCTCTTGCAATATGATCATATTTTGTTCAAACATCTCTCTGCAATCGGAATACACACTTTAGATGTTTATATAGTGTAAATCCATCGAACAGAGCCTCAATTGTTTCAATTTTGTATCCATGGAGATTCCAGGGAAATCAGTAACAGATGCATGGTTAGATGTCAAAGTGATATACTTAAGATTGAACTCCTGTTTGCTTAAAAGTGCACAGATTATTTACGATTTTGTTTCTCGGTAGAAGCATGTCAATCGTTCTTAAGGTTAATGGCATCAGAATTCCTTCTGCAAAGCAGACCTCTCGCAAGCTGCGAAGAGACATAGTAGATACAGAATTTACCGAGGCAACTTATATCAGTACCGATAATCTGCGCACTAATGAGGCCTTGCCCTTTGAGCGCCATCATAGAGGCGAGCTCCTTATTATAGGGAATTTTGAGAGACTGTCTTTGGAAAATCCCAAGGCTAGGAAAAAGGTCTGGACCATGGAATGTACCTTTGCAATATCTGCCGGATCTTCCTATATTCTATTGAGCAAGGCTGAAGTGCTTTCAGGTCTAAGTGCACCGTTCCTCGAAGTTTATGTCGCTGGGAAAGGCTTGGGTCGGCCCATTGTTTTGACCAAGATGGTGCATTTGCTACCTCATAGGAAATGGATTCGATGCATTTGTTTGGATGCAATACCTGAAAATGATGATAATGATGGGCCAGGAATCGATAGATCAAATTTGAAGTCTCAGGTGAACAGATTATATGTGCTTTCTACACTACATTGTTTGGATATCGTTATTCTTTATATTCTTTATTGAGTATTTATATTCAGGGAAATTTCTGGATCATTTGATGCAGCTTTGCATCATTGTTTCTATTATTCTTAATAAACCACTATTCTTGATCAACCACAAGCCAGTAGGCCTACTTCTCCTCCCTGACCATGCCCTTAGAATAGTTTCACCAATTTTTTCCCGCCTTGCTTTAATCCCTCCTATAAAGATATTAAGATGTACTTGGACTCGCACCTTCCGAACCTTTTTCACCTGCAGCAACAATATCCCTCTCTATAGTGCTACTACTGAAATGCTCTTCCTGAGAAAAGCGTAATGGAATCTCTCAAATGCAATTAGCACTACACTGATGAAAACCACTATTATTAGCTACAATTCGGTTACAATTCAGTATACTGATGGGCAACTGCTGCCCAAAAGATGAAGTCGTGGCATAGAGGCTCGTCGTTGCCAGTGTTGGTATCGTGTAATGTCATAGAGGCTCGTCATCGCTGGTGTTGTTATCTTGCAATGGCACAGATGTTGTTATCCTGCAATGCCTATGATTGGAAACTGGTAACTCTGAAGAGTTGTTTGTTTCGATAAATAATTTTGATTTCCCCTGAATCTGTAACCGAAATAGCTTGTTATAAGTATTTTATTTTCGATTAGCTTATTTTTATGTCATTTTTGTAGATTCTTTGAACCACTTGACTGTAAAATGTATAAAATATGGCGCAGAGTACGCTTTCAACTCTCTTGCCCTACTTTTTCTTTAATTTTGTCTCTTTTAGGTTTTTTTTGTTTCCAACCATCAACATTTCAATAATGAAGTCATGGCATAGAGGCTTGTCATCGTCGGTGTTGTTATCCTGCAATGGCATAGAGGCTTGTCGTCACCGGTGTTGTTATCCTGCAATGGCACAGAGGCTTGTCGTCGCCGGTGTTGTTATCCTGCAACGCCTATGATTGGAAACTGGTAACTCTGAAGAGCTATATGTTTGGCTAAATAATTTTGATTTCCCCTGAATCTGTAACCGAAATAGCTCGTTATAAGTATTTTATTTTTAATTTGCTTATTTTTATGTCATTGTTGCAGATTCTTTGAACCCCTTGACTGTAAAATGTATAGAAGACAATGTAGAGTACACTTTCAATTCACTCACCCTGCTTTTTCTTTAATTTTGTCTTGTTTAGGTTTTTTTTCGTTTCCAACCATCAACATTTCAATAATGAAGCCGTGGTATAGAGACTCGTCGTCGCCGATGTTGTTTTCCTGCAATGGCACAGAGGCTCGTTGTTGCCGGTGTTGTTATCCTCCAACGCCTGTGATTGGAAACTGGTAACTCTGAAGAGTTGTTTGTTTCGCTAAATAATTTTGATTTCCCTTAAATCTATAACTAAAATAGCTTGTTATAAGTATTTTATTTTAAATTTGCTTATTTTTATGTCATTGTTGCAGATTGTTTGAACCCCTTGACTGTAAAATGTATAAAAGACAATGCAGAGTATGCTTTCAACTCACTCGCCTTGTTTTTTCTTTAATTTTGTCTCGTTTAGGTTTTTTCGTTTCCAACCATCAACATTTCAATATACTTGAAGCTCTCTTCTCTTCTATTCTTTATGCGGAGTGTTTTATCTCATTTTTCATTTTTGAAATATCCTTGTTAGGTATGTTCTGTGTCCTTTCTTCTTTCATTTGTGAGAATTCTTTTTTAAGAATTTTCTTTTCGATTTCCTTATTTTTCTATCATTGTTGCATATTTTTTCAAACACTTGACTGTAGAATGCATGCAATCCGTATTATTTTGTGATTTCTGTGTGGTTATTTTCATAGTTTTCCTTGTTAAGCTTGCTAAGCCTCAAGTATCTAAATGCAATCCGTATTATTTTGAGATTTGTGTGGTTATTTTCATAGTTTCCCTTGTTAAGCTGGCTAAGCCTCAAGTATCTACATGCAGTTGGTATTTACTAATGTAGGTATTCCTTTGTTTTTATTTAAACCTTTCTGAAGAAGGGATTTTTGTTTTATTTTTAGAAATTGTTATTATTCCTATTTTAAAGTCTTCTATAGGAATGGAAACCTTAAACTCTAATATGCTGCTATAGATGTTTTCATGAACATTGTTGGAATGAATGGCTTATTAATGTGAAACGCCATTGATATGATGATTATAATGTCATTTTTTTAGGGGCTTTCTTTGAATTTAATACTTATTTTTAATAATAATAATCAGTAAATGAAGTTTATCGTTGTTTTTATGTGATTGGATTTATTATCTCAGTAATTTTAGGGCGTTAAAATTGAAAAATAGTGGTTTTGGCTGTTACTTTAAAGTTCTATACTACAGCGAGGGCTTCATCACTTCCAATCAAGATGGACTCACCTGTAATGCACCAGACCAATCAGTTCAGTAGCACGACCTTTTTGTGTTTTACTTCTTCATCCGTCATTTTACTGTGCGGGTGACAAGAGGAATCTCACCTGTAATTGGTGTAGATTGCAATGTCTCCGTAGCTTTGGAATTCTTCCACGTTGACAGTTTTCAATATTATTTGTATGTGAAATTGCAAGACACTTATTCAGTGGCTGGACATTGTAGTTTCAAATTCTTTACACATACATAATTTCATTGTCTTTTATCCTACATTGTAACTACTTATAATGAATATAAAATAAATAATTGTAATAATTTCGTTTCTACTTTAAAGTTTTTTTTTTTTTTTTTAAATTAATATTAGATTTCCTTTATCATAATATTATTAGATGATATCATGTGTTTTATTTACAATTGCAATAAAAGTTTTCAAAACAATATAATGTTATTTGGTTAAATTTTAAAATAAATTTCTGAGTATTATAAGATATTTTGCTGAGTTATTTAGCTAGGAAATATAATTCAAGGTTGTTTGAGTTATTTAGCTAGGAAATATAATTCAAGGTTGTTTGAGTTATTTAGCTAGGAAATATAATTTAAGGTTGTTTTTATTAGCGCTATTTTATACTGAGTTGTTTACTGCGTTTGAGAATACCCTTTATTAGCTTTGGGTATGATATTTCGTATTTATCTATATTAATCTATTTATGTGTGGCTTTGAACTAGATGTTCTAGCAAAAAATGAATGTGTATTTGTAGAAGAGGCGTGTTAGTCAAAGTCAAGTGCAAAGTGTTAACACCCAGGTTGTTCCCTATGACTCCCAAGGGAATACGGCCGGGGTAACCACTAACCAATCTTTGGACTACAGCTTCTAGCCCAGCTGTAATCAGAGAGGGCTCTCTTTGTAAGGTTTGTCACTGTTTTAGTGAAATTTTAGGCTAGTTATGAAGTGAATGCTTGATTGTTTTTTATGTTTGGTTGGGAGGATGCTTCTGATAGTTTTAGAGTCTGTCTGCAGGTAAGACTAATCCATTGGGCAATGGGGTCTTTGGTTGTTGTTTCCTTTAGATCCTGGCTTAAGTGCAACGGGAATTACAGGGCCTGTGTGTATTTCATAAAACAAACTGTAAATTGTGAGAGTGGGATGGAAAACAACTAGCAAAGGGCAATTAAGGATTCTTTACTAAGCTGGGTAGTGTGAAGGAGGTCTATTATTTAGGAGCAATCACTTGAATTCCTAAAATAACAGAGCACTGTGATGATATAGTATTAAAGGTAGCACTGAAGAATTACTCTTTAAATACCTTAACTGAGGAAAACATATGAAACAGTTAGGATTGAGCTCAGGGTAATCAAAGATTAAATCCCGAGACTATTCTTTTTCCTGGCTATTTAGATATTGAATACATGGAGAGCTTTGAACGATATATGAAAGTATAACAAACATATATGTAACAGAGAGTAACGAGATAACTTATTGAGCCATGGAATACACAGGAATCCTCCAACTTTGAGCCATACACCATCAAGAGATCAAGAGACACAATGCTTGGAGAAATCCCATCATTCTTTGTATTAGCTGTCTGAGAATTTACAACATCAGAGTAACAGAAGAGATATCAAGAGATTTCTTACATCCGGAGTCCAACCCCTGCTAACAAATGCAAGGGGGAATATATAGAAGTCTAATACAAAAATATCTCAGGCATTGAGTCATCTGAGAGGAAAATATCTTCTTACACTCGTACATGGCATGTAGATGAGAAGTAATTACAATCTTGAATGAGTTATAAAAGCTCTTAACTCCCGTCAGAGTAATATTGACCTTTGGGGCTCACGGAGTCGGTTGAGCGGCTTTATCATAACTGCTGAATGAATTGCTGTGCAGCTGTCACTTTTCTGTGTCTTCTTGGCCCTGCCACCTGTGCCTGCTGATGCTGTTGCTGATGGCCCTGTTGGCTCTATTGTTGTTGTTGGCCCTGTTGGCCCTGTGTTTCTTCCATCACTTTATCTTTTCCCTTGCTCTGTCCTTGATTTGAAGCTTGCACTGCCTCTTGTTGTGTTGCAGAGGATGAAGCAGATGCTCTTGTTTGAGGATTTGGTAGAGCAGGCACCTGAGAAGGACATTCCAAGTCAGCCATTTTTAACAAATGCCTTCTAGCCCTTTCAACTAACTCTTCTTGAGACATAGGCTCTTCTAGGGTGTTTCTCCTCCACTTCAGTTGGTTGGCATGTCTTAGGATGTGGAACATGCTCTCATGCTCATAGCTAGAGAGCTTGCATTTCTGCCTTCTCAAGGATATAAAGTTATTGGGTTCATAGGGCTTCCAAAGGAAGCTTTGTTTTAGGCCAAGGCCTTCCAACATCCTATCTGCTTCTTTCCATCCTTCTCTTCTGTTTAGGATGAAATAGCCAAGCTGGTTTCTAACTTTAAGTTGTGCCTTTTTACCTTTTCCTGCAAAGTGCACCTGGTCGGCATTGCCAAATTGCTTGAAATACTCCAAGGCAAAGAGCCTCATGGGCACAAATATGGGCAGCTTGTATGGGCGCAGCTCACACCCATA
>APFE030577810.1:6412-28474 GCA_000404065.3 Pinus taeda
TATGTCACATACTGCTAGGAAGCCCATCGCAGTATAACAGGAAAGTAGTGCATGATGGGAAGACAAGGAGGAGGATACAATAGAGACAAGCGAGACGAGAGTGTTACTAATGGGTGGAAAATAGTTTTTGACGTAGATTGAAGATAGTGAAGTAAGCTATGCTATTGTAAGTAGAGCAAAAACAGTGTTGTTGCACACATAAGTGTCATCTTTTCCTCCGAAAATTCAACAGATGCTGTAGGAATTCAACGATATAGTAGTGGATGACTTACAAGATAAATTGCATCCCAAGAGAAGTATAAGTCATCATATTTACTTTATACCCAGAGAAAGTATACCGAAAAAGGCAGCGTATCGGATGAGCCCCAAAGACAATGAGGAGATCAGAAAATTGGTGGAGGAATTTCTATATAAAGGGCTGATAAGGGAGAGTTTGAGCCCCTGCGCAGTTCCAATAGTTATCACTCCCAAGAAAGGAGGAGAATGGCGAGTGTGCACAGATTTGAGGGTCATCAATAAGATTACCATTAGGTACATATTCCACTACCATGGATGGACGACATGATGGACTGCCTGAATGGGGCAGCATATTTTTCAATAATTGATTTAAAGAGTGGGTATCATCAGATTCGAATCAGGGAAGAGGATGAGTGGAAGAAAACCTTCAAAACCAATGAAGGACTGTATGACTGGAAGGTAATGCCATTCAGACTGAGTAATGCACCCAGTACCTTTATGTGATTGATGAACGAAATGTTGAAAGAATTCATTGGAAAGTTTGTAATAATGTACTTGGATGATATATTAATTTTCAGCAAGATTAGGGAGGAACACTTTCGACATGTTCGAAGTGTGTTGGAAAAATTGCAGCGGAATAAGCTGCTGATAAATCTGAAAAAGTGTACTTTTCTTCAAAAAGAATTGGTTTGTCTAGGTTTCGTGATTGTAGAAAACAAGTTTAAGATGGACCCAGAGAAGATTGCATCAAATGTCAATTGGCCATCCCTAAAAAGTCTGTTTGAGGTACGTAGTTTTCATGGGCTGACAAGTTTTTATCGTAAATTTATAAGAAATTTCAGTGAAATCTGTGCACCTATGTTGGACACTATGAAGAAGGAAAGTCAGCCTTTTCATAGGACCAAAGTAGCAGAGAGGAGATTTCAGCTACTGAAGAAGAAGATCACAGAAAGACCGATCCTGAGATTGCTAGATTTTAAAAATCCTTTTTAGGTTCACTGTGATGCAAGCAATATGTTCATTGGAGCTATACTTAGCCAAGAAGACAAACTTGTCGCATTTTTCAACGAGACGTTGAATGGGAGCAGGCAGAAGTATTCTTCCTACGACAAAGAATTCTATGTTGTCATCCAAGCACTGAAGCATTGGAGACGCTATCTGCTAGGGAATGGGTTTGTTTTATTTTCGGATAATTCTGCACTGTAATATGTGATGCAACAGCATAAGCTGAATCACAAGCATGCAAAGTGGGTTGAATATTTGCAGAGTTTCACCTTTGTGTTGAAACAAATTAGCGGACAGGCCAACAAGGTGGCAGATGCATTGAGCAGAAGAGCCTTGCTTTTGCAGGAGAGTATGATATAAGTGTTGGGCTTTGAGCATTTGAAAGACTTGTATCAGATCGACATGGATTTCAAGGAGGCTTATGAAGCCGGTCAGAATCCTATGCTGAGAAACAATAGTCTGTGGTTGGACTATAATTTGCAGGAGAAGCTATTGTTCAGAGGGGGACAATTATGCATTCTCGATTGTTCAATGGGAGAGAACATCATTCAGGAGAAGCACAGTGGAGGTCTAGCCGGACATTTTGACATAGACAAAACATTACAGCAGCTTAACCATTTTTATTATTGGCCAGAAAATGCGAAGGGATGTACAGAGATTTGTGACCAGATGTAAAGTGTGTTAGTTGGCAAAAGGACATAGTCAAAATACGAGACTCTACACGCCATTTCCCATTCCAAGTAGACCGTGGGACTCAGTCAGCTTGGACTTCGTTTTGGGTTTACTAAGGACACAACGAGATTATGATTCGGTGATGGTAGTAGTAGATCGGTTTTCAAAGATGGCACATTTCATCCCTTGCAGAAAAACCAGCAATGCCACTCATGTGGCCCACTTGTTCTTTATAGAGATCGTCAAGCTACACAATCTACCTAATTCCATTCTCTCTGATCGAGACGTGAAGTTTACAGGGCACTTTTGGTGTACCTTGTGGAAGAAGATGGACACATAGTTAAGTTTCAGCTCTGCTTATCACCCGCAGACCAACGAGCAAACAAAAGTGGTAAATAGGAGTCTAGGGAACCTGCTACGAAGTTTGATCGGTGAAAATATTCAAATGTGGAATCGAGTACTTGCCCAGCGGAGTTCGCTTATAACGACTCGCCCAATTGTAGCATGAGTTACAGTGATTTTCAAATCTTATATGGCATGCATCCTCATGGAGTGCATGAGTTACGAGATCTAGGACAGCAGGAAAGATGGAGTGTCGATGGGGAATAATTCATTAAGCATGAATGACTTGCACGAGCAGGTGAAAATAAAGTTGCAGGACAGCAGTCAAAATATAAGTATTAAGCAAATTTCAAATGGAGAGAGGTACAGTTTAATGTGGGGGATGAATTCCTCGCACATCTGTGCAAGGAGATTTTTCCTAGAGGTGCATACAGTAAGCTAAAGTACAAAAAGATAGGCTCCTACAGAATTCTACAGAAATTTTTAGCCAATGCTTATGAATTACAACTACCACTAGAAATAGGCATCTCGCCCATCTTTAATGTGGCAGGCCTGTTTCCATACACTACTGGTTCAGAGGAAGACAGTGCAACATGGCCTACATGGGACACATAGGAAGGAAGTGAGTCTTGCATGAGACAAATGCCTCATGCTCAGCCCCTCGAAATTGAGAGGATCCTCGATACTTAGGTGGCCAAGCGAACTTAAAAAAAAGAGCCTCTGTAATATCTGGTCGAGTGGAAGAACTATCCTATTGAGAACAGTTCGTGGAAGAGCCTGATGCAGGAGCATCCAGCTAAGGGAACCATAACCGAGTGTTGGTCTCAGCTAAGG
The DNA here is from genome assembly GCA_000404065.3 of Pinus taeda. Lineage (NCBI taxonomy): Eukaryota > Viridiplantae > Streptophyta > Pinopsida > Pinales > Pinaceae > Pinus > Pinus taeda. The sequence continues at coordinate 9,503 of APFE030577810.1, forward strand.
ATGAGAGGTTCATCAATATTTAAATTTCATTTGTGTTTGTTAATTAAAAACAATATTAGGAAGTTGTCTTATGTCATTGTCACTTACTAGGTATTTAGGGTCAGCACAGTCAGGTGGAAGTGGTTACAGCCACATGGTTGTCTGGTCTTTTATTTTTAGTTTATATTTACAGTTATTTACTTTTGAAAAAAAAAAATAACAGAAAGGAACATATTATCTTTGTATTCTATGGAATGAGAAAAATTAAAACAACAAGATAGTTGTCAAACTACATAAATGAAGAATCAACGCAAATAGTTTGCTTAACTATATTGTAACATTATAAAACATATGTACACAATGTGGAAAAGGGTTCAACATTTTTCAGGATAGAGGAATAATACAAAGAGAGAGATATTTCTTTTCATCCCTGAATCCATCTGTCTAGATATTGTTCTTTTTATCTAACTCCTATCATATGTAACGTAAAGACAGCTAAACAATCTGATAGAAATCCTTCCAGATTAAACAGGGACGAATTTCCAATAATCAAACGAAAAGCAGAGGCACAACTATGAAAATGAATACAGACAGAAGCATCGAAGACTGAGCACGCAGTTCCTTTCATATTGACAAGCTATAGAGGTACCAGAGTATGCTACAGTCGAAGCCATTTATCAACAAGTACAACTATGGATAAGAATTCGACCAAGAGGTAACCCTGTGCATATTAAAACAAAATTCTTTTCATTGGTCTTTAAAAGAGTTTACAGTAACGAAAGTGGCATTTCGATTACACAATTGCAAGTCCAAAAGTCTAGCGGCCCTAAGGGCGAGAAAACCCTCCTTCAGGAGCAGAGCAGTGAGAAGAGGGTTAGGGTTATAACCCTAAAAAATCATTATAGTTCACTAAAGAAACAACAACATTCAACCAACTGAATTAAAGGCCAAAATTGCAATCAACTGAATGACATTACAACAGAAACACAGGTTGACCGACTACCCCACAAGAGAAAGCAACTAAAGAAATCTTCGACCAAACATTTGCAGGAAGGAAAGACCCTACTGGTTCCATTCGAAGGAAGGGCTGAGGGATAATCTACCCAAAAGGCACAACGACCTACATAGGCACCACAAAAAAGTATTAACATTGTTAATTGGAAGCGAATGAAGGAGATAGTGAAAGTTTGATAGCAGGGGAGGAAAACGCCAAAATAGCTTACTAGTTCAACAACCAGCACTGGATGAGGAAACCCACATCGAGTCACGGCCATTGGAAATCAAAACCCTGCTCGCAAGGAGTAATGCTTGTTAGTGTATAAAAAAATTGAGGATACAATATTTAGCAACGAACGAAACCTTACCTTGCTGGAGTTGAGCGAACGCAGAGGAAAGGGTCCTGTAGAGGCCACGACCTGTGTCCATAAGCATGCAGATAAATTAACCAATGAGATAATCACACAAGTAATAGAAGGAACGATAAGAAAGCTCAAACAAACGAGCGAGAAATGAAGATGAGACAGTGAGCACCAAGTCACCAAAAGAGCAGAGAAACCTTCGTAACAATTCAACAATCGAGTAACAGAACCGAGCTAACAAGAGCGTGAACCAAAAACGCTGAGTGTAGCTACCACTTACCAACAGAGAAGCCACAGTCGGCACGGATAGAGCATCATTTCAAGAACAGTTACAGTCACCCATAGAACCACAGGTCTCTCAACCCAAACAGAGCAGAACAAAAATGACCAAGGACAACGAACAATCTAGGGTTTAGCAAAGAGAAGGAAGTAAACCCGGGGCTAGGACAACTGTCCTCTCGGTGTACAAAGCCATTAATACAGACATCAATGCAAATCAAAAATATTGGTGCTAATCTCTGTTTTATAAACTAATCATATGCCCATTAATTAAATCATTTGTTGATCAATAATTATTGGAGTGATTAAGTCACAAGTCACAGGCTGGTCCCATCATAGTGGTATCAGAGAAGGATTTAGAATTTTCCTGAGAAATGGAAGTAGGAAGATGAAGTCGTGGAAGAGATGCTCGGAGGGTAGCAGAGGAAGGATTGCGGGAGAAAATCAGGATCCTTACTTCCCGTTTGGAGGCAGTTGAAGCAGGGAGGAGAAGGGATCCAGAGGTAGGAGATGATAGCAAAGAAGAAGTTGTAGTGACAATAGATGGATCGGATGAAGAAGGTCCAGAAATGAGATTGTTGAGGTCGGTCCTGTTGGTGAGTAGTAAGCCTAAACCAGGAATTCCAAATTATGATGGCAGCTTGTCCACAAAAGTTCTGTTGGATTGGATCAGCGAACTGGATAAATATTTTGAGTTTGAAGAGGTCAGTGCAGATTAGAGAGTTAAGTTCACTGCAACAAAGCTGAAGGGACACACAGCCCTGTGGTGGGACAATGTCCAAACAAAGAGAAGGAGGATGAACAAATTGCTAATAAAGAAATGGTCAAGGATAGTGGCCAAGTTGAAAGGCAGATTTCTACCCAAGGATTACTAGATTGCACTGCATCAACAAGTGCAGAATTTTAAATAGAAAGGAATGACAGTAAGAGAGTATACTGAAGAGTTCTACCCGGTAAATTTGAGAGCTGGTTATACAGAGGACACCCCAGAGAAAATAGTAAGGTATGTAAATGGTTTAAGATTAGAAATATTAGATGAAATCAAGATTCTTTACCCAAAAAATATAGAGGAGGCATACCAGAGTGCCATGAAGACGGAGGAGAAGATCAGCAGAAAACAAAATGCTAGGAGAGGATGGCGAACCGGCAGGGGAAGAGGACAGTCTTATGGCAGAGGCCAAATTTCCATCAATAGTGAGGAAGGTAGCAGTTCCAAAACTTCTTGGATAGCAGAAAAAGGTGACAACACTAGAGGTGGCAGGCCATATTAGCGAGGAAGAGGAAATGACTGAGGTAGAGGAGCTAACTATCTGTGCTACAGGTGCCACAAGTGGGGGCACAGATCTTTTGAGTGCCTTGAAGTGGAACAAGATGGACAGAGAGGTGCGTATGTTGCACAACCAGAGGAGGCAGAGGCACCTCCCCAAGAAGAAGAAAATATGCAGAAAATATGCTGGAAGCCTTAGTTTTAAACAAAGTGTTGCTAAAACTAGCCAAAGAGGCAGCTGAACAAACTCAAAGGAAAGCATTGTTCCAGATAGTTTGCAAGTCACATAGAAAATGCTACAAGCTGATTATCGATAGTGGAAGCATGGATAATCTGGTTGCCACGGAGATGGTAGAGAAGTTGGGGTTGAAGCGGTTGAAGCATCTCACTCCTTACAAGGTATCATGGCTATAGAAACACCATCATCTATTGGTGCATGAACAGTGCGAAGTCGAATTTCATATTGGCAGGTATAAAGACAAGGTTATTTGTGATATTATGCCAATGGACGTATGTCACATACTAATAGGAAGGCCATGGCAGTATGATAGGAAAGTAGTGCATGATGGGAAGAAAAACTGTTATAAGTTTGTCAAAGATGGGATCAAGCACACACTTGTGCCCATCAAGGAGGAGGAGATATCAGAGGCAAGTGGGATCAGAGTGTTACTAATGGGTGGAAAATAGTTTTTGAAGCAGATTGAACACATTGAAGTATGCTATGTTGTTGTAAGAAGAGCAAAGATGGTGCTGTTGCACACAAAAGTGTCAGCTTTTCCTGCAAAAATTCAGCAGATGTTACAGGAATTCAACAATATAGTAGTGGATGACTTACCAGATAAATTTCCTCCCAAGAGAAGTATAAGTCATCATATTGAATTTATACCTGGAGCAAGTCTACTGAATAAGGAAACGTATCGGATGAGCCCCAAAGACAATGAGGAGATTAGAAAACATGTGCAGGAAATGCTAGATAAAGGGTTGATAAGGGAGAGTTTGAGCCCCTACACAGTTCCAACAGTGCTCGCTCCCAAGAAAGGAGGAGAATGGCGAATGTGCACAGATTTGAGGGCCATCAACAAGATTACCATCAGGTACAGAGTTCCACTGCCATGGATGGATGACATGATGGACTACCTGAGCAGGGAAGCATATTTTTCAAAGATTGATTTAAAGAGTGGGTATCATCAGATTCGAATCAGGGAAGGGGATGAGTGGAATATAGCCTTCAAAACCAATGAAGGACTGTATGAGTGGGTGTTAATGCCATTCGGACTGAGTAATGCACCCAGTACCTTTATGCGATTGATGAACGAAATGCTGAAAGAATTCATTGGAAATTTTGTAATAGTGTACCTAGATGATATATTAATTTTTAGCAAGACGAGGGAGGAACACTTTCAACATATTCAAAGTGTGCTAGAAAAATTGCAGTGGAATAAGCTACTGATAAATTTGAAAAAATGTACTTTTCTGCAAAAAGAATTGGTTTATCTGGGTTTCGTGATTGCAGAAAATGAGTTGAAGATGGACCTAGAGAAGATTGCAGCAATTGTCAACTGGCCATCCCCAAAAAAGTCTTTTTGAGGTATGTAGTTTACATGGGCTGACAAGTTTTTTCCGTAAATTTATAAGAAATTTTAGTGAAATCTGGCACCTATGTTGGACACTATAAAGAAGGCAAGTCAACCTTTTCATTGGACCGAGGCAGCAGAGAGGAGTTTTCAGCTACTGAAGAAGAAGATCATAGAAAGATTGATCTTGAGATTGCTAGATTTTAAAAAGCTTTTTCAGGTTCACTGTGATGCAAGCGGTACGACCATTGGAGATGTACTTAGCCAAGAAGACAAATATGTCTCATTTTTTAGTGAGAAGTTGAATGGGAGCAGGCAAAAGTATTCTTCCTACGATAAAGAATTCTATGTTTTCATCCAAGCACTGAAGCATTGGAGACACTATTTGCTGGGAAATCGGTTTGTTTTATTTTCAGATAATTTTGCACTGCAATATGTGATGCAACAACATAAGCTAAATCACAAGCATGCAAAGTGGGTTGAATATTTGTAGAGTTTCACCTTTGTGTTGAAACACATTAGCGGACAGGCCAACAATGTGGCAGATGCATTGAGTAGAAGAGCCTTGCTCTTGCTGGAGAGTACGATACAACTGCTAGTCTTTGAGCATTTGAAAGAATTGTATTAGATTGACATGGATTTTAAGGAGGCTTATGAAGCCTGTCAAAATTCTATGCTGAGAAACAATAGTCCATGGTTGGACTATAATTTGGAGGAGAAGCTATTGTTTAGAGGGGCACAGTTATGCATTCCTGATTGTTTAATGAGAGAGAACATCATTCGGGAGAAGCACGGTGGAGGTCTAGCCAGACATTTCGGCATAGACAAAACATTAGAGCAGCTCAGCCATTTTTATTATTGGCCAAAAATACGAAGGGATGTGCAGATATTTGTGACCAGATGTAAAGTGTGTCAGTTGGCAAAAGGACACAGTCAAAATACGAGACTCTACATGCCATTGCCCATTCCAAGTAGACCATGGGACTCAATCAGCTTGGACTTTGTTTTGGGTCTACCAAGGACGTAGCGGGGTTATGATTCGGTGATGGTAGTAGTAGACCAGTTTTCAAAGATGGCACATTTTATCCCTTGCAGAAAAACTAGCGATGCCACTCACGTGGCCCACTTGTTATTTACAGAGATCGTCATGTTACATAGTCTACCTAATTCCATTCTCTCTGACCAGGACATGAAGTTTACAGGGCACTTTTGGTGCACCTTGTGGAAGAATATGGACACACAGTTAAGTTTCAGCTCTACTTATCACTCGCCGACTGATGGGAAAACAAAAGTGGTAAACAAGAGTCTTGGGAACCTGCTATAAAGTTTGATCAGTGAAAATTCGCGAATGTGGGATCGAGTACTTGCCCAGGCAGAGTTCTCTTATAACGACTCACCCAATCACAACACAGGTTACAGTCCTTTTCATATCTTATATGGCATGTATCCTCACAGAGTGCATGAGTTACGAGATCTAGGACAACAGGAAATATGGAGTGTTGATGGGGAAGAATTCACTATAGCGATGAATGACTTACATGAGGAGGTGAAAATAAAGCTGCAGGACAACAGTCAAAATATAAGTAGCGAGTTCATTTGAAACAAAGAGAGGTACAGTTTAATGTGGGGGATGAAGTCCTCGCACATCTGTACAAGGAGCATTTTCCTAGAGGTCCATACAATAAGCTGAAGTACAAAAAGATAGGCCCTTGTAGAATTCTATTGAAATTTTTAGCCAGTGCTTATGAATTACAGCTACCACCAGGAATAGGCATCTCGCCCATCTTTAATGTGGCATACCTGTTTCCATACAATATTGGTTCAGAGGAAGACAATGAAACACAACCTACACGAGACACATAGGAAGGAAGTGAGTCTTGGATGAGACAAATTCCTTACGCTCAGCCCCTTGAAATCGAGAGGATCCTCGATACTCAGGTGGCCAAGCGAACTCAACGGAAAGAGTATCTGCAATATCTGGTCAAGTGGAAGAACCGTCCTATTGAGGACAGTTTGTGGCTTAACACTAGATAGATAGAGTAGGCAGGTTATTCAATCGAGAAGCTCATGGGCCGGGGTCATGAATTTTTCTTATCCCGGGAGCCTGATGCAGGAGCATCTGGCTAAGGGCACCATGACCAGGTGTTGGTCTCAACTAAGGAGGAGAGGTTCATCAGTATTTAAATTTCATTTGTGTTTGTTAATTAAAAACAATATTAGGAAGTTGTCTTATGTCATTGTCAGTTACTAGGTATTTAGGGTCAGCACAGTCAGGTGGAAGTGGTTACAACCACATGGCTATTTGGTCTTTTATTTTTAGTTTATCTTTACAGTTATTTACTTTTGAAGAAAACAAAAAAAAATAACAGAAAGGAACATATTATCTTTGTATTTTAGGTAATGAGAAAAATTAAAAACAGCAAGATAGTTGTTAAACTGCATAACTAAAGAAGCAACTACAAATAATTTGCTTAACTATATTGTAACATTATAAAATAGATGTACAAAGTGTGGAAAAGGGTTCCACATTTTTTAGCATAGATGAATACTACAAAGAGAGACATATTTCTTTTCATCCCTGAATCCATCTGTCTAGATATTGTTCTTTTTATCTAACTCCTATCATATGCAACGTAAAGACAACTAAACAATATGACAGAAATCCTTACAGATTAAACAGGGACGAAGTTCCCATAATCAAACGAAAAGTAGAGGCACAACTACAAAATTGAATATAGACAGAAGCATCGAAGACTAAGCACGTAGTTCCTTTCATATTAACAAGCTATACAGGTACCATAGTACGCTACAACCGAATCCATTTATCAACAAGTACAACTACGGAGAAGAATTCGACCAAGAGGTAACCCTGTGCATATCAAAAAAAAATTATTTTCATTGGTCTTTAAAAGTGATTATAGTAACAAAAATTGCATTTCGATTACACAATTACAAGTCCAAAAGTCCAGCGGCCCTAAGGGCGAGAAAACCCTCCTTTAGGAGTAGAGCAACGAGAAGAGGGTTAGGGTTATAACCCTGAAAAATCATTATAGTTCATTGAAGAAACAACAACATTCAACCAACTGAATCAAAGGCCAAAATTGCCATCAACTGATCGACTTTACAACAGAAACCCAGATTGACCGACTACCCCACAAGAGAAAGCAACTAAAGAAATCTTCGATCAAACATTTGCACCAATGAAAGACCCTACTGGTTCCATTCGAAGGAAGGGCCAAGGGATAATCCAGCCAAAAGACAGAGCAACCTGCATAGGCACCACAACAGAGTATTAGCATCATTAACTGGAAGCGAACGAAGGAGATAGTGAGAGGTTGATAACAGGGGAGGAAAACACTGGAAGAGCTTACCAGATCAACAGCCAGCACTGGATGAGGAAACCCACAATGTCTGTTAGTGCATAAACAAACTGAGGAGTTGAGTGAATGCAGGGGAAAGGATTTTGTAGAGGCCACGACCTATGTTCATAAGCACACAGATAAATCAACCAACGAGATAATCATGCAAGTAACCAAAGGAACCATAAGAAAGCTTAGAAGAACGAGTGAGAAACGAAGATGAGACAATGAGCACCAAGCCACCAAAAGAGCAAAGAAACCCTCACAACAATTCAACAGTCGAGTAACAGAACCGAGCTAACAAGAGCGTGAACCAAAAAAACTGAGCATAGCTACCACTTACCAATAGAGAAGCCATAATCGGCATGGACAGAGCGTCATTTCAAGAACAGTTACAGTCATCCACAGAACTTCAGAGCTCTCAACCCAAATAGAGCAGAACGAAAATGACTGAGGACAACAAACAATCTAGAGTTTAGCCAAGAGAGGGAAGGAAACCCGAGGCCAGGACAACTATACTCTCGGCGTACAAAGCCATTAATATAGACACCAATGCAAATCTAAAATATTGGTGCTAATCTCTATTTTATAAACTAATCATATGCCCATTAATTAAATCATTTGTTGATCAATAATTATTGGAGTGATTAAGTCAGAAGTCACAGGTTGGTCCCATCACAAACTATAACTTGAAACCTTACATCAAACAAAAAGTTGGAAGTTAACTAGAGCAACCAAGAAAAGGTTGATCCATGAGAACTTTGGTGGGTAATAATGAAATCCAAAATGGTGTGCATTCTACTTATCATTTAACTTGAAACATACATCACTTGAAAAGTTGGTATGGGGAAACTTTAACTATTACAAAGGGTATCAAAGTTGGGTAGAAACTTGATATTAAAAGATAACTATCAAAAATCCATAGTATCCCTTCTATACAATATGATGATCCATTCATGAATGAAAAATGTATACATCTAACATGTTTTATAATGAAATTTTAAGTTATATAATTGTTTTATGTTGAAAATGCAGCAAGAAAATATCAATTTGACTTTGCCTTAGTCAAACATGATAAAATTAGAAATTCTATTTCAGTAGAAACCTTGGAGTCGTTAACGGAGGTTACATGGCACTTTCCACTCAATTAATTTAGTTAATTCAAGTTGGGGAAGCTTGAGTTCAGTCAGTATGATTGATTTCTGATTGGTATCAATCTATTTCAGTTAATTTGGGTTATTGTTAGTTAAACTAGTTCTATCGTTCAGGAGAACTAGCGGAGGTCAAGTTGTGGAAATGGAACTTCAACAACACTCAATGATCAATTCATTAACTGATCAATAAGCCCAAAATAATTGTTGCATGAATAGAATTTGAGTTACCCAGTTGAGATGGAGATTCCAAGGCATTGCACTATCAGTTGTAGCATAGTCTGATGTGTATAGGTGGTGCATATAGTCAGAGGAAGGACCTAGAGGAATTGCACAATTCAATAGTGGGAAATTACTAAATAATAGGGGCCAATTTCCTAGACAAACAATGTAAGGAAATAGGAGCTTGGAGGGCTTGAAAATGGGCTAAGTGTTGATCAGAGTCAATCAGTCAAGCAGAGGGATAGACTATACAATTTCAGGGTGTGCTCAAGCTTGAGCAAGCATATGTATTTCATCTCTATTCTCTTATTAATGCAATATATAGAGGAAGGGGTTTTGAGTAGTCACTTTCCCCTAGATAAATCTTTGTGCATGTGTGATGTACCTTTTGCATGTCTATGATTTGTGTTCTATATGGTGAATAAACTTCTGCATATTAGTAGAGTAGCTTCGAGTCTTGTGATATAGTAAATTTCATGAGAAATTTTGAATCTACACATTAATTTCTACATTTTAGACATCTACACCATTATAAGATTCATTCAAATGCAAAATGTACTGTGTTTTGTAATTTGCAATTTTACTATTCATTAAACAAGTTAACAAAACAACTTTGAACAAAACCTAAGAATCATGTACTAACATTATAAGAATCAGCATGCAAAATGTACCAACTAAATGAAAATTTGCTTTCATTGCTTCATATTCATGAAATTACATGTAAAATCTTTAAGCATCAAACTATGCATCATGCAAAATGTACCAACTTAATGCAAATTTACAAACACTGCTTCATATTCATGAACTTATATGTAAAATCTTTAAGCATCGAACATGCATCATGAAAAATGTAACATGTTTTAAATAATGTTTATTGTTGATTAAACACACAAACTATAACTTTAAACCTTACATCAAACAAAGGGTTGGATGTTAACTAGAACAACCAAGCAAAGGTTGGTCCATGAGAAGTTTGGTGGGTAATAATGAAATACAAAATGGCATGCATTCTACTTGTCATTTAACTTAAAACATACAACACTTGAAAAGTTGGCATGGTGAAACTATAACTATTACAAAGGATATCAAAAGTTGGGTTCTAAAACTCTATATATATGAGGCATACAAAGTACCAACTAAATTCAAATTTACCATAGTATGTTTTCTTGAGAAACTTTAAATATTAAAACTTAAGCGTCAATATCCCTTCTATACAAGATGATGATCTATTCGTGAATGCAAAATGTATACATGCACTAGATGTTTTATAATTCAATTTTAATTTGTATGGTTGTTTTAAACATCTACACCATTATAAGATTCATGAACGCAAAATGTACCATGTTTTGTAATTTGCAATTTTTGTAATTTTGCAAATTTACATACATTGCTCCATATTCATGAACTTAAATATAAAACCTTTAAGCATCATGCAAAATTGAACATCTTTTAAATAATGTTTATTGTTGATTAAACTCACAAACTATAACTTGAAACCTTACATCAAACAAAAATTTCGAAGTTAACTAGAACAATCAAGAAAAGGTTGATCCATGACAACTTTGGTGGGTAATAATGAAATCCAAAATGGTGCACATTCTACTTATTATTTAACTTGAAACATACATCACTGGAAAAGTTGGTATGGGGAAACTGTAACTATTACAAAGGGTGTCAAAAGTTGGGTAGAAACTTTATATTAAAAGTTAAGTATCAACCCACATCCATAGTATCCCTTCTATACAATATGATAATCTATTCATGAATTCAAAACGTATATTTGTACCACGTTTTATAATGAAATTTTAAGTTATATGACTTTTTTATGCTAAAAATGCAGCAAGAAAATCTCAGTTTCACTTTGCCTTGGTTAAACTAGAGAAAATTTGAATTTCTATTTCGACAGGTATCTTGGAGGTGGTTAATTGAGGTGACATAGCACTTGCCACTCAATTAATTTAGTTAATTCGAGTTGGGGAAGCTTGATTTTAGTGAGTATGATTGAATTCTAATTGGTAGTAATATATTTCAGTTAACTTGATTTATTGTGAGTTAAAATAGTTATAACTGTTAAAAGAACTACTGGAGGTCAAGTTGTGGAAGTGAAACTTCAACCACACTCAGTGATCAACCAGTTAATCGATCAATCAACCCAAAATAATTGTTGCATGTAGCTTATTTGAGTTACCGAGTTGAGATGAAGATTACAAGGCAATGTACTATCAATTGTGGCATATTCCAATATTTACAGGTGGTGCATGTAGTCAGAGGAAGGACCTATAGGAATCACACAAATCAATAGTGGGAAATTCCTAAATAATAGGGGCCAATTTCCTGGAGGAACAACACAAGGAAATAGGAGCTTGGAGGGCTTGAAAATGGGCTAAGTGTTGGTCAGAGCCAGTTAGTGAGGCAGAGGGATAGACAATACACTTGTAGGGTGTGCTCAAGCTTGAGAAAGCATATGTATTTCATCTCTATTCTCTTATTAATATAATATACATAAGAAGGGGTTTTGAGTAGTTACTTTCCCCTAGATAAATTTTGTGCATGTGTGATGTTTCCTTTTGCATGTCTATGATTTGTGTTCTATATGGTGAATTAACTTTTGCATATTAGTAGATTAGCTTTGAGTCTTGTGATTTAGTAAATTTCATGAGTAGTTTTGAATCTACACATTAATTTCTACATTTTAGACATCTACACCATTATAAGATTCATTCAAATGCAAAAATGTACCATGTTTTGTAATTTGCAATTTTAGTATTCATTAAACAAGTTGACAAAACAACTTTTAACAAAAGAATCATCTACTAAAATTATAAGAATCATCATGAAAAATGTACCATGTTTTATAATGCAATTTTATAGTATGTTTGCCTTGAACAAATTTATATTAAAGGTTAAGTATCAACCCACAATGATCGTATCTTTTCTGTACAAGATGATGATCTATTCAGGAATGCAAAATGTATACCATATTTTATAATGCAATTTTAAGTTATGATTTTTTTAGACATATACACCATGATAAGATTCATGAATGGAAAATATACCATGTTTTGTAATCTGCAATTTTTCTATTCATTAACAACTTGACAAAACAACTTCACAAAACCTAAGAATTTGAAGCCAATTCTACATTATCTTCTACTAACATTATAAGAATCGTCATGAAAAATGTACATAAACTCCAAAATTAGCATATTAAATATCAATTCATAATAAAGAGTTCTATTTAAATATGTCGAAAATTAATATCATTATAAAAGTAAATATAATAAATAGTTGTCAAATAAAACTATGCATCAAAGAGATAAATTCATAATAAAGAGTTTTACTTTAAATATGTCCAACATTTATATCATGATAAAAGTAAATATAATAAAAATATTGTTAAATAAAAATTTGCATCAAAGAGAATCTCGCTAAAATATATCATCTATCAACATCCTCGTGCTATCATCAAAATCATGGGTTCCCTACACAACATGTGTAATATGCATATATACATAAGATTGTGTACATTAAAATTAAATTTTCATGTCTTTAAATTAAATGAGAATTTTATCATCAAAATTATCCAGACTTCAACAGGAATGCAACCAATTATAGATATAACCATAAATACAAGGATGTAGTAGAAATAACACTTCATTTCATTAATATCAAATATTGAAATATGCTTACAAACATAATGGAAATAAGACTAGCTCGAGCGATGGTAGCTTATCTTTGAGAAGAGATGTGGCAGCTACATGCCCCTGAACTCCATTAAAATGAGGCTCAAACACCTTTTTATTATTGAACAATAAGAGAAAACCCTAAAAAACCAAAACCCTAACTCGAGGAGATGTAACACCAAGATTTTATGGGCCCCATTGGGGTGAGTTGGACAACCAATTTCTCGAGGTTGTGAATTGGTCATATTATCTCTGTTTGATGTGCATGGTAACCCATTGTAAATATCTTTTTGAGAACTACGAAAAAAATATGATTTTAGGCATAAAATTCCTAGCAGTAGATTGCTGAAAAAACATCGTTTAGGGCATCAAAATGGCTCCGGATGTTTAGAACCCGAAACACTGCTAAAAATAGTAAAAACTATGCTATAATTAAGGAAACTAAAAAATTGAAAGAAACAATGGTGGGGGTCCAAGTGGAATTGGTGGGTGGCCACCAATGTCCACCTCGATCATTCCTCCCCCCTTAGGAAGAAATGGTCCCCATTACGTTGAATTCCTCCATGAGATGAGGAAACTTTTGCTGAACTTGGTCCCTGGTGAGCCACTTTCCCTAGTGAAGGAGTTGGCCTGCTTTAACAACTCGATACAATTGGATCTTCTGCTGGCGAGTGTTCTTGATCTACATGTCCATGATCCGATTAGTTGTGGCTTGCTCCATGTAATCTAGATTTAAATTTGTAGGTGTGAGTTGTTTTGCAATGTCTGATGTGTCCAACAATGGTGGGAAGTATGGTCAAAGGCGGTCCACATTGAACATTGGGTGCATGCCAAGGAATGGGGGAATTCTGAGCTCAAATGTATTGTTGCCCACAGCCTTTGTAATGGTGTCAGGACCATATCAGAGTGGTTTGAGTTTACGATAGGCTCCGGTAAGGCATTCCTTCTGCAAATGAAACTAGACTTTGTCGCCCACCTGAAAATTGTGCAGTACCCGATGTTGATCATGTCACTGCTAGTACTTGGCATTTGATTTCTCTAGAATGTCATGGACCTGTTAGAAGATATGTTGGATGTGCTCAATGAAGTTTTTTTCCTTATCGACTTCTAACTGGACATGAGCTGAATCTTCTTGAGTAGCTGCAAATGGTATGGCCATATCACTGGGACATAGTGTTTGGAATCCCAAGCCCACCTAAAAGGGTTGTTGCTAGTCGAGTTGTGGAGAGACCATTTATAGTTATGTTGGACACAGGGAAGACTCGCATCCCATGTGCGTGGATTCTTTGAGTTGTACATCGGCAAAATGTGTACGATCATCCTGTTGATGACCTCTATCTGGCCATCAGTTTGGGGATGGAAAGTTATGAACTTAGTGAGCTTGGTGTCTAGCATTGACCAGAGACTAGACCAAAATGTACCGAGGAACCTGCTACCCCGATATGAGATGATAGATTGTGGGATCCCAAATTGTACCCACACTCATCCAAGGAAGAGGTTAGGAGTGGCTTCTATTGTGAAATTCTTCTTGCAAGCCGCCAAAGTGGTCATCTTCAAGAATCTGTCGATGACCACAAAAACACAATCATTTCCATGCTTAGTAGAAGGAAGGCCCAACATGTAATCCATGGGGATGGATTCCCAAGGTCGACTAGGGGTAGGGAGTGGAGTATAAAGGCCTTGCTTCTTGATGATTGGTTTGGAAATGGTGCAGGTAGTGCAGGATTTGATGTACTTCTCGACACCTTGTCGAATATTTGACTAGTAGAAATACTTCTATAGTATTGGCACTATTTCCTTGACCCCGAAATGCCCGGTGGCCCGATTGTAGTGAACTTCCCAAATCATCTTGGCTTACTTGCTTGAAGGAGCACAAAGGTGTCCCAGGTGGCATAATAGGGCATCCTGGAGGTGAAAATCTAGAACTTGTTGACCCTCCAAGAGCATCTGGTATGTGTTGCCAAACTCTGGGTCGTTGTTGTAGAGAAGTGGCCAATCAGAAGTCTCATTCCCATAAGAGTTTATCACGGTCTTTAACACCATGATCGGTGGTCGACTAAGGCAGTATACAACATTATTGGTGCTACCCTTCTTATACTTGATATTCAAATGGAAACTACTGTAGATATGTGGACCACTTTTGATGGCGATCATTCTGCTACATCCCTTTCATCTATATAACTGAAGGGGTTAGTGGTCTATGTGGATGACCGTTTCCTTCCCCAAAATGTAATGCTTCCATTGTTAACAAGCCTGTACAATGGAATACATCTCTTTTTCATAAGTGGGATACTTCCAGATTGTGTCTGAAAGTGTCTCACTGTGATATGCCACTAGATGCCCCTGTTGAGTAAGGAATACCCCAATAGCATAGTCAGAGGCATCTGTCTCGATCTCAAATGGTTGTTGCAAGTCTAGTAAACTGAGAACTGGTGCATAGCAAAGGCAATGTTTCAACTCTGCGAATGCCTTCTATTGAGATCCAGACCAAAATAAGCTTTCTTTCGCTCCTCCCTTGGTGATTGACTCAAGGGCTAAGTGATATGAGAGAATCCCAACACGAACCTATAGTAGAAATTGGCAAGACCCCGAAAGCTACAGAGCTCTGTAGAGTGGTTGGGGCTAGCTAATCCTGAATGACTTGGATCTTGGTTTGATCCACATGCACACCTCATTCATCAATAATGCATCCTAGATGCTAAACTTGGGTCATGCTAAAAGTGCATTTCTCGAAATTGACCCACAACTTGTGTTGTTGCAGTGTTTGGAGAACCTATCGGATGTGGTGGAGGTGCTCTTCCCAACTCTGGCTGAATATCAGGATGTCATCCAAGTATACCACTACAAATGAGTTGGTGAATGGCCACAAGATGTCATCCATCAGCCTCATGAAGGTTGCAAGAGAATTCATCAAACCAAAAGGCATAACCAACCATTCGAAAAGGCCCTCATTGTCTTTGAAGGCAGTCTTCCACACATCAGAGGTTTCGATTGGTACTCGGTGATAGCTGGACTTCAATTCGATCTTTCTAAAATATTCCCCCCCTTCAATTAATCCAGAAGGTCATCAATCCGTGGGATTGGGTACTTATTCCAAACAGTGATCTTGTTCAGCGCCCAGTAGTTAATACAGAGTCTCCAAGTCCCATCCTTCTTCTATACCAACATGATCAGGCTCCCACAGGGTGATGAAATAGAAGCACTGATAGATTGGTCCATTAGGTAGTGGTACACCTGGGGTCATATCAATGGATTGCTTGACCTAAAAGTTCAGAGGCACCCCTGTGGGAGAGGTGAAGATGTCCTTGTACTCCTCCAAGACCTTGTCCATTTGTTGTTGTCATGCGGAGGGGCCTTTTTTGGAGGTCGTGGCCACTGTCTTCTTCTTTCCCCAAGGGTGTATCATCAGGAAAATAAATTTCCTGGTTTTGGAAATGAGCTTACTGCATTGTTTTTCATTAACCAAAGAGATGGCGATATGCGATGCTACCCTTAGTATCCTATACAACTTATTTCCCAAAGTGACAATAACAACACGAGGCCTTGAATCATACACAACATGTCACTTCCATAAGTATAGTTGGCCAAATAATACATCACAAACATTAAGGGGAGCAATGTCACATAATACCTCATCCATGAAGGGCTTGATGTTGTATCTTGGTGGAGCCACCCGATGGTGTACGGTTTTAGATGTGCTGTGATCAGTAATCCCAATGGCTTCGCGACCTCTGCCGAAATGAGGTTCTTTTGGCTCCCACTGTCGATAATGAACTATAGCGAGGAACCCTTTACCCACATTTGGGAGTGGAAGAGGTGCTCTTCCTCCTCTGGATCTTCGGGTTCCTCCTTCTATATCTTCGTGGTGGCAATAGTGGTGTTGGGCTTTGCATCGATAATATTCTTCCCTTTATCATTCCCCTTGTCAGGTTCTGACTTAGATTCATAACATGCATCTGATTCCTAAGCCTTTAGCTCAGCCACCAGTGATTTCTTGGCCCGACACTCACTTGTGTTGTGAGTGGAGCTCTTATGAAACTCACACCACTTTCCCATGTCCTTCTTCAACTTCACGTTGTTTTTCTTTGCTTGCAGGTTTGGTAGGTTGCCCTGGGTCACCCTGCCTTGGCTTTGTCCTTTGATCTGTGGTTTGGGGGAACATTTCCCTTGCTTTGGATTTGCAAATCAAAGTTTCGCTTCTTTTATTAAATTTGTTTCTCGATCTTGACCACATATCGGTATGTTGTGCCAAGCAAGGATATTTCCAGGAATTCCATCTCGTCCTCGATGTACCTATGTAGGCAACTGAGGTACTTTAGAACCAAATGCTTCTCAGAATCCTTGATACCCAACTTCATGTGAAGGGTATGAAAAACATTGATAGACTTCGTCACATCTTGGTCCCTTCCCTACCACAACATTATCCACTTTATGCATTTATCCTCATAGCTCCTAACAGGGTAGTACTGCTCCCTGATGGCATCCTAGAACAAGTTCCAAGTGGGAGCGGTTGAAAATAATGAGTTTGTACTTTCATCCTTCTACTCACAATAGGTTTCCCACCAGTCCTTGACGTGGGGGGCTACTTTAAGAAGTGAAAAGGTGATATTTTCCCGGCTGGAAAAATCATGAAGGGAAAAATATCCTTCTAGCATA
The DNA here is from genome assembly GCA_000404065.3 of Pinus taeda. Lineage (NCBI taxonomy): Eukaryota > Viridiplantae > Streptophyta > Pinopsida > Pinales > Pinaceae > Pinus > Pinus taeda. The sequence continues at coordinate 27,031 of APFE030577810.1, forward strand.
TTTAACCATTTATCTATAGCACTTGCATCTATCTGATCCTCAAGTATGGGAATGTCAAAGTTAACTTGTACCTTAAAGGGTGTAGCACTTCTAGAGTAGTTGCCGGAAGTAGATGCGTCACCCCTAGGTAGCTGCTGAAGGATCTAGGCAAAGTTGTCCATCATCGTGTTCCTTTGTCACTCGAGGGCTTCCTTGAGAAAGATTTTGATAGGATCTCCTACCCCCTCATCTTTATTTTCATTCGCCATGGGAGGCCGTCAAGATTTGCGAGGATGGTCTTGCAAAGGTTTGACCAGTTCAAGCCCTAACTCCTTATATCCCGACCTCGTTGGCGACATGCAAAGAAAAACAGAGAAAGAGCAAACTGCTCTGATACCGTTGATCCAGATTTAAATAGGAACGCAACCGATTACAGGTATAACCATAAATACAAGGATGCAGTAGAAATAACACTTCATTTCATTAATATCAAATACTGAAATATGCTTAGAAACAGAATGGAAATAAGACTAGCTCGAGTAATGGTAGCTTATCTTTGAGAATAGATGTGGCGGTTACATGCCTCTAAACTCCGTTACAATGAGGCTCAAGGGCCTTTCCGTTATTGAACAATAAGATCAAACCATAAACAACTAAGACCCTAACTTGAGAAGATGTAACACCAAGAGTTTATGGGCCCTGTTGGGGTGAGTTGGAAAACCAACTTCCCGGGGTCGCGACTTGATCATATTATCTCTATTTGACGTGCATGATAACCCATTAGAAAAATCTCTCCGAGGACTACAACAGAAAATATGATTTTAGTCAGTAAATATTTGGCAGTAGATTGCCAAAAAAATGTCGTTTAGGGCCTCAAAATGGCTCTAGAAGTTTAGGACCCGAAAAAACTGCTAAAAATAGTAAATTCTTCTACAATTAAGGAAATTGAAAAACTGAAAGAAACAATGGTGGGGGTCCAAGTGGAATTAGCAGGTGGCCACCAATATCCACCTGGATCACGAAACAAAATTATAAAAGGTTCCCCCTCCATTGCACCCTTGTGGAATCCTTGTACAACCCATGTACACGTATATATTAAAAATTTAAAATTTCACATGAAAATGCATGAATTCATAATATTTAAAAAGTTGTAACAACTTTTTAAAAATGTGTAGACAATCTAATCCCCGTAGTTGAATCAAGTTTCAAATTTCATGCAATACCCCATGGTGTTCCCCTTGCATTGCGCCTTCTTGGATGCCCTGTACAATATATATGTATATGTATATGTATATGTATTGTACAGGGAATCCATGAGGGCACAATGCAGAGGAACCACCATGAGGTATTGCATGGAATTTGAAACTTGAGACAATTACATAGATTGGATCGTCTAAACAATTTGAAAAAGTTGTTACTTGGTTTTTTTAATATTGCGAGTTTATGCATTTTCATGTGCAAATTT